>JAHWXV010954458.1:0-11211 GCA_024586415.1 Phrixothrix hirtus | reverse complement strand
GTGAGTGTGTGTGTGTGTGTGTGTGTGTGTGTGTGTGTGTGTGTGTGTGTATGTGTGTGTATGTGTGTGTATGTGTGTGTGTGTGTGTGAGCGTGTGTGTATGTGTGTATGCGTAGGATCAATATAGCTCGAAAACTATGAATTCCGTTCAAATCGAACGACCGAAAATGCCAGTTTATTCTTACGATTTTTAGGCTTTATACGATTATCTCGAAAACGGCTATAGCGATATTTAAACTTACCACGCTTCTTGCGCCTATGACGTCCTTGTATGCGAACTAATCTCTTTCGCTGAGAGTTACTGAGGAAAATAGCAACCAGTTAAGTAGAATTTCGCCTGTCCAGTTAATTGAATGGGTGAGCATTGCCATTATCGTTACCATAATAAATATAAATTAATATTTTAATGATTTGTACGCATTATTTATATAACTAATTACGTTTTATTATGTATCTATAAAATATCTTTGCTCTAAATTAACTTGAAATTTAATTATAAAGTCTAAGTACGCGTTTATAGCAAATTAGAAATGGATGAACCATTTATGCATTTAAATTAATTTTGAGTTTAAAGTGTAGGTGTGTAGGAAAGTAACTAACGTTAATTACTGCATATTAAGCTTAAAATGGGTAAGGGATAGTCGTGTGTTGTCTCACGCCAGATTTTTATTAATTAGTACCATTTAAGTTTGCGTTGATAGGAGATCATAGGAAAATATTTTAATTGCTAAATTTGTTATTATGAGTTTAACTGAAGAAAATAGGCTTGAAAGTTATAGTTGTATTCATTATTAGATAGGTTCAAATTCGTATCTCATGATGTTTTTATAAACATTGTAAATGGGTATTACGAAACACTCAATTATTTTATGTAAATTGCATTTTAAACAATTTGAAAGACATGCAGAACCCTGGTCTATTTAAATATAATTTAGGGTTATTCTAATGAATCTACCAACTAGTACAATTATTTTACAAATTTTGCATTTAAAAGTTCATTAAGTCTGATATTAAGTTTAAGCTAGGGTTTCGTACCACTTATTGCTGGGGCTATTGTATTCGATCTATAGGGGTTAACAAATTAGTTTACCTAATATTTTATTTGGGAACGTTGCAGTTAGAAACATTAAATTTAGTACTTCGTTTTCATCTGTTAAATCCAAATTAATTTTAGATTATTCAAATACTACTAAATGTACTTTGTTTCTATATTTCTATATTAACAAATAATGTATCTATCATATTATTTAAATAATTGTAATTATTGTCAAATGCTTCGTTCTGGTTCATCTTTGTTATAATTTAGGTATTAGACTTTTTAATTCACAGGAGGTTTATCGAAAGTTCAAAATATATATTTCTAATCCAAGATTTTGTTTTACGATAGGCTAGCCCTTTTGTATTTAATTCCAATATGTCGAATACAATTATCAGTTTTAAATCGATGTTTAGCCTATAAAATAGTCAGTTAAGGGCAGGTAGTACATAAAATATATTGCGAGTCTTTGTACAATGGGTAGTATAACTTTAAAAACATTTTTACTGAAGTACAACCTCACATAACAGAAAAGGTACCATTGTTGAAGGATTGAAAGACAACCATCATGAGAATGACTTGAAAAATTTCGTTTAAAGAAATACCCATTAACAACAATTATGTTGAACTGTGAAATATGAGTGCAAAATAAATATTTCATCTATAAAATTAAGCCACCTACCAGTTTTAATTTAATTTAATATTAAAAATGTCATAATATTATAATATACAAAAGTCTTTGGTTAGTTTATAATTATATTATGATAAATGATTTATATAAGTATTGTAAGGTAGTGTAGATAATATTTAAAACATCAGTGCACAACTTAAAATGCGATTAAATTTTAGAATAACTAATTTAAATCAAAGATTAGTGGTAATTATTTAATAACTATTAAATAAACTTCATAGAAAAGTGCTTGTGCTTGTAATTGGTGTGAATTGATTTTTATAAAAATTGATATAAAGGTCATTTAAAGAATTCATAATTATAGAACGAGTTATGCTTTACTAAAGAATAACCAAACAATGTAGCGGGCAATTATTTATATTGTGTATTATTTCGTGTTATAAATAAATACATATTCATACGTTCCTGCATTTTCATCAAATATATCCATAAAAATTGGCAAGTAATGCGAAAGGGTATTAGTTATCAGTATATTTTGTTTTAAGACATTATTTTTTTGGCTTGCTTAGCGGCAAGGAAATTCGGAGTGAGAAGATTTTCTTATTTTTGGAACATTAATGCAAAGCTATTGAGGACAGGACTACATATTTTCAACCGCCCACTGTCAACTGCGACTGCAGCTTCCGGAATCCTAAGAATTTTCTTTTTTTCACGGCGTCTCGTAGTTTAGAATCATTTGCTATTTTCACTCTGATCTATTCACGCGTAACAACACGGAAAAATAAAAAACGATTTTCGATCCGAGGAATATCCTGTATAGTTAAAACGTAGATTTAATTAATACATCTTATTTACGAAGTTTGTGTATCTTCTGTATTATTCTATACGTTGTACATGATAACTCCCTTTCCTAGTAACATAATTAACCACTTTTACATATATAACAGAAATAAAACTAGCAGATTATCAATTTGGTTTTTTTGTATAGTTGCGCTACAGAGCTACATTAAATTTACAGACGTAACAGATACCGAAATTAAAATCGCTGCTATTTTATGTTCGTTTATGATCGCTATTAGCTTATGGTTAGATTTATTTGTCTACATTTACATTGTATTCGTTTAGTAGATATTAATTGTATATTATAGCAATTCAAATATTATTTGTTATGGACAATTATACATTTTCTGTATAATTGGGTATAACACCTTCAACAAAATTTTCATGTTCAAGTTTTCCCAAATTCGATGCTTTCATAGGGTATCTCGGTCACTTTGACCTAAGCCAAAAACTAATTAAGCACCTATGGGCTCGACTTTAGAAGTAATAATCATGATCTAAACAGAACTCAAAATTTTCCAGTTGTTTCTGAGATACAGGGAAAACTGAAAATTTGACAATTTTAAATTGCTTTATAACTTTTTTATTGTAAAAGGTATCAAAAAATTTTTCAAACACTTTTGTTACTATATTCTACACAAAATTAAATGACCTTAACCAAACATTTTTTTAGCTTATGATTAAGGAGCTGTTGCATATAACTTTGTTATTTTATATGCAACACCCTGTATTTTTTAACTATAAGATTCAACTTTAGTTTCTCTTTTCAATAATCTCCATCTTTTACATAGATTTTCATAAAAAAACTAGACTTTTGCAGATTTTAGTAAAATCGTAAGCATGCCGTCAAAACAAGAATTCTTTTAATATCATTGGTAAATCATGTAACCATAGAAAAATTAAACAACTGTGCTTTTGTATTTTGGTTTATTGACATTATTAGTTCTTTTGCTAATACTCCTGTGAATTTCTTCTATTTAAAAATTCAAGCAGGAAGAAATGATGTATGAAAACTTCGAAAAGTACGATATGTTGTTTGCATATATCGAGAGATTTATATTTCGAACATTTTTTGGAGCAGTATCAGACTTTCAGAAGCATTTTTAAAGAACTAAAAACCTAGAGCATACGGATATAATAGATGAAATCAAGAAATTGAAGAAGAAAATGTTTTTGGATATGTGTATGCTAAAGCTCAGGTAAGATATTTGCCAAATTCATGCTTTGGAACGATAAATAACCAATAACATAGTACGTAAAATTGTAAAGAGGATTTAAAACAATTTCAGCAATGAAAACCCGCTTCACTCTCTCTTATACAAAGAAAAGTAAGTGTATCAAAATCAAGAATAAATACAACCCTTACAAAACAAACGTGTGTCAGTTTCTATATCTAGACAACCCATTAAGAAGGATTCGATTTTGCCGATGGTATCTGTAAAACTGCGAAAACAATACAATTTTTACACTACGATTATATGGTCCGATGAATCAAGAGTAACAAGTGATGGTATATTTAATCGTCCCAACCAAAGACTTTGTCGTTATACCAATCCCCGCTTGCTAGTACCAGTTCGTCAACAAGGTAGGCTTGGTTTTAATGTAAGTTGTTTTTTGAAAGGACATAAGTTTGTGTACCACATATTTGGAGAAAATTTGAACGCTGAAAGATACCTCAATATCTTGAAAATAAACCTAATAGAGTTATTAAATGATGAGCCTTTAGACGAAAGAGTGAATATTTTTTCCAACAAGATGGAGCACCAAGTCATAACGCTATGAGAGTTCGGTAATGTTTATTCACCATATTTCCAAGTAAATGGATTGGTACTTATGGTTCTATTAGTTGTCCACCGCGCTCGACAGACATTACACCTCTGGATTTTTTCCTTTGAGGTTTTTTGAAGAACAAAATAACAAAGAAACTATCAACTACTCGATTTGATAAATGCTGTATTCAGAAAGTTAAGATTAGTTCATATTTTAAGCGCGCCCAACCCCATCTATAAACGATGTCATCTGTGCATTGAAAACAATAGTTTGCCATTTGAGCATTTGTTGTAAATTACTTAGTCATAAATTTTGTTTTATTATTTCATGTATTTTGTTTACTTTGTGCGATTCGTTTAGACAATTAGTTGACAACTTTCTTTGGTGTTTGATCTTTTTCTTAAGTAATTGCTAGAAAAATTTTATTTGTTTTATGTTACTTAATTTACCACAAAGTTTATTGGAAAAATCTTGTCCATAGCTTACTTAGGGTTTAGTAAAATCTGCTAAAATCTAGTTTTTTTTTATGAAAATCGATTTAAAAGATGTACATCATTGAAAAGAAAATCTAAATCTGAATCTTATAGTTAAAAACATTCAGGGTGTTCCATTTATAATAACAAAGTTGTATGCAACAGCTTCTTAGCCATACAATACAAAAAATTTTTGGTTAATGTCATTTAATTCTGCGTAGACAAAAGTATTTGAAAAGTTTTTTGATATCTTTTAGAATAAAAAAGTTATAAAATTATCAAATTTTCAGTTTTTCCCTGTACTCGGGAACTTTTGAGTTCTGTTTACACCATGATTATTATTTCTAAAATTGTCCCCATAAGTACTTAATTAGTTTTTGGCTTAGGTCAAAAGTTACCGAGATACCCTATGAAAGCGTCCATTTTGGGAAACCCTGTACTTACCGCTTTGTTGAAATAAAAAAAATATGTTAATCATTTAGTTCCATACAATCTCCGGTGATTATCGGTTAAAATTATATCCCAATACATACACAGTAGGTGCACTATACTTGCTTTTAACTGCAAATACGGATTAGGTATATTAGTGTTTTTGACACTCTAAAACATATTATAACATATAATAGGTTATCCATATATACTACATTACAGCATAGTTGTAACTCGAAACTATACGAATAGTTCCTGTAGCGTTTTCTAACGCCGTGTCAACTAAGCAGTAATTGTAAAAATAAAACGAATAGAATCTATTTTACTGCAAATTAAAACGAACAGAAAATTTAGAATGCAGCAGTAAATCATAGACGCACGCTAGTGAAACGAACAAAACCCTTGATTAAGCAGGAGCGTAATAAGCGCATGTCATTAGGCGAAGTAAGAGAGGTAAATAAACAAAAAATCTTCGATTGCCAATATTAATAAAACTATTTTAGAATTAAACGTTCTTAAAATGAAAAATAGTTATTAATTAACGCTTGTTTACATTTATAGCTATCGTTTGGTATTCTTTCACTTTTCAAGACATTTTGCTAGAACTTGAAAAATTCAAGAATACCAAACGGTATGCTATGAATGTAAACAACGAACTTCAGGAAATATTTATTTGTAGCGACTTTGATTTGAGTGTATCGGCTGTAATGAAATTTATTTGGTAGTAAACATGAAGGTATTTTAGAGTCTTCCGGTTACATGACTTTCGCAAATTTATTAGAGATACAGCTCGATTCATGTAAAACGGAATGAAGTAACCAAGAAATTTGCGAAGTTTTAAAAAAATTGTAACAGCCAATTTCAAGAAATTCGCGAAAAACGAAAATACCGAAAATATCTAAAAATGACAGCAATAAAGTGGAACTTTATCAAATTTTTCATTTGGAATACCAATGTAGTTACGGCCACAAATATAAATTTTCATTCAGCTAGTACTTTTAGTTTTGTAGTTATTTTACTTTGAGTTAACGATGAAGGTACTTCCTGTTACTCAATTTACGGAAAAGTTTCTGAGAAACGGCCTAAACTATATGAAAGGACATCAAATGGGTAAGAAATGAAATAAGTTTTAAAAATTTTGAAAAAATCGCGAAATACCGAAAATTACGAAAATATCTAAAAATAACAGAAATAATGTACTACCGGTTATTCGATTCTAACAAATTCTTGATTTAGCATAAAAAGGTAGTTAAAGTGTCATATACAAATTTTTATTTATTTAGGACTATCAGTTTCATAGTTATTATAGTCACAGTTAATGGCAAAACTACTTCCGGTTACTCATTTTAGGGAAATTATTTTGAGAAATTGTTTTAATTATACGAAAGGGAATTAAATCTCTAAGAAATAATATAAATTTAAAAAAATCGTTTTGGCTGATTTCGAGAAAATCGCGAAAAATCAAAAAACGACAAGATTAAAGTGGCACTTTTGGTGGTGGGCACACACACACACGTAGACAGCAATTTTTAAAAACATGTTTTTCGGACTTAGGGGTTCCCAAAACGTGCATTTCCACTAAAATTTTGACATCGGAAATTTTGGACGAAAACAATAGTTTCTCTATACTATATTTCATATAGGTAAGAGAAAGTAATAATTCATATAGACAATTGAATTACAAAGATATAAAATGTAGAAAATAATGTACTAAAACTGCTTTAAAGTTGTAACACTTATTCTAATATTTAACAGAAATTCCTTGTAGGGATTTAATTACTAAGAACCCTAAATTGTAGGTCAACTTTGACTATTTATGTATTTGCATACATAGAATTTCTAATTCAAGATTTTCATTAATAAAATTATTTACAACTGGTAAATTACGTTAGTCAAAGTCAATTTTTATTTACGATACGAATGATTTTAAATGCATGTAAAAGGATTTTAATCGTTTCTTATTAAGATTCGTCGTGATCACAATTTTAAATTCTTCGCGATATTTATTATTTCGATAATTGTAGATTTGTTTAATTCTTATTTACAATTAAATCTTCCTCGGATTATGAATAATTAATCTTGTGCTATCAGCGATCTTAAATCAGCGTGTGACTTCGAAATCTGAATTAACATTAATTGGAATATTAATAATTAACTATGTACTTTCAGCAATCTTAAATCAATTTGTGATATTGAAAACGAATTAACTTCCTCCGATTATTATTAATTAAATTTTTGGCCTGGGCCTTATAGCAATTGTTACTGGAATTTAGAGGTTCTGGATTACAAACACTTTTGCACTTTGGTCGCTTAATTTATATTACTTGACGTAATTAAGAGTCTAACTATAATTCAGGAACAGACATGGTTTTTAGCTATGCATGCCTTTTTATCAACTTTTGATGTAGTAGGGATTTCTACCACTTTTCTGTAGTTGACCAATAGTCTTTGCGTATTTTGAAATTTTACATTGTAACTTCTGGCGTCATTATTGTAGAAACGTCATCCATTTTGCTCTACATGAGAAGCATCAAGGCTTAACTTATTATTTTAGGATCCTATCTTACTATTGTATATATTTATGCATAGATTTCTTATTCTAGAACACATTTAACACTAATATTTTTGAAAAACGCAAGTGAATCATGACGTAAATTTTCTTTGTGTTTTTCATGTTAAAAACGTTTTCATTATTAAATTAGGAAATTTGTTATAGGGAAATAACACCTTTTACTGCATTGCTTTATTTTTTAATACAATGTAAAATATATTTATGTACAACTATCTATGTATTTTACATATACATATGTATAAAAATAAAACCTAGTAAATTAATTACATATATGTACATATTACCTTTTTTCAAAAAAGTCTGTAATTTTTGTTGCACAGAATAATTAAAACACGTTCCTTCTTCAAAATAGGTTTCACACTTATTGAAAGCATTAAAAACGTTTCTGGGTACATGTTCGTAATATTGCAATCCGCTACGGATAGTTTGAAATGCTTTAATCATCTCTTTGTTGGATGCGGGTTCTTCATCATCACCTGCTTCGATAGTTTGAGTGGTTTGATTGTTTAAGGTTTCTAAAATTTCTTTATTAGTAGGCTATTCAGTGGTGATTAAATCATCATCAACCTCAAGATAATCGCTTAACATAACATCGGCAGTAATTTTATTCATTCTGTATGTCGGAAAGTGGCAATTCGTCAGTTTCTTCCCATTCATCAGCATTTCGTTTAAATCCTGCTGTAGAAAAACAATTTCTAATAGTCATCTCAGTTACTTTATAAGTCCACACTTTTGTTAACTCTGAAATGCATTGCCTTAAATCGATGATTTTATAGACGTGATGTCTTTAATTCCATTGATCATTCTCATTAAAACTCTCTTACAATAATAAAATTTAAGGTTTTTGATTATTGCTTGATCCATTGGCTGCACTTTAGAGGTTACATTCGGCGGGAAAAAGAACAGCTCGGTATTTTTAAGTTTTCTTGCGACTGCAGAAGGATGTGCCGGACAGTTATCCACAATTAAAGAGAATTTCCTATGTTATCCCGTCATTTACTTATCTAGTTTTAATAATCACTCTTCAAAAATTTGGTCAGTCATCCACGCTTTCTTGTTAAAATAATAATCCACTTCAAGCGACTTGATCCCTTTGAAACAACGTGGATTTTTACTTTTCTCGCTTACTAGCGGTTTAAGTTTTCCGCTTGCTCCTAATAAGACGGTAATTCTTTCTTTGATCTGCTTTCCACCGAAGCATCCATCATTTTTAAAAGCAAGCGTTCTATTAAGAGTATACTTAAAGAATAAGCCAGTTTCATCTGCGTTGAAAACGTTCCTTGCCTCGTACTTTTCCTGAATTCTCTACAATGTTCCATTCTTCCATTGATTACAGTCTTCTTCATTAATAGTCGCACTTTTACCACAAATCACTTTTTTAGCAATGATGTGGCCTTTTTTAATTTATCCAGCCATCCAGTGCTTGCTTGGAAATTTGTAAATCCAAGCCATTGTGCAAATTCTAACGCCTTTTCCTTAATTAATTAAATGCACCCATTTCAAAACTGCTTCATCTAAATCGTCGTAAACGCAGGTTCTAGCATATTTCGCTGAAGGTCTTGCACCATCGACTGATTTCAAAAATGATTCGCGATTTTTTAATATTGTTGATAAATTTTACTCGCAGGAATTCTAAGCTTTACCGCAGTGTCTTTTTTTGTTGCACCTTTATCAATTTACTGCACCGCGTTAACTTTTTCACTAATGCTTAAACACTTTCGCTTTGACATTTTTAGTAATGTAAGTACACTAGAACTGTTCACTCTACAAACCGAAGTTAAAATAAAAGTTTGCAATGCAAGTTTTCAACTTCAAAATGCTAGGTGTTCCTAAAACCCTAATTAGGAAATTCCTTTTAAAAATTAGGTAAACAATAAATCAATACATAAAATAACCCTTCAATTAAAATATTTTTTTCTTAGAACTTTCACTTAGAAATTTCTTTGCATTCTATAAAAGGATTTACATAATTTTTAGATGCTTAAAAGAAGTTTTACTTAGAAATTTCTTTGCATTCAATAAAGGGATTTGGTTTTAAAAACTAACCCTTTGAAAATGTGCATATGTACATGACATTTACCAAAAAACTTTTAGTTCGTGTTAAAAATGTCGTTATATGGAAATTTAACTTCGTTGTTTAGAAACGGTTTTATGTGTAGTTTTGCTCAAAAAGTAGTGTGCATTGCAAAAGTTCGTTATATAGAGAAATTTGTTAGATAGAGTTCGTAATATGTAATTTTGACAGTATTATAATTAGGTAATTGTTTTAATGTTAGCTTAATGTTTAGGTTGTTCTCGCGTATACTGTGATAGGCCCCATAAACTTTAAAATCACACAATACTTACGGCAAAATATTTATTGCCCAAGTAACCCTTTAAACGTTGTCGCATATTCCAAATTCGCTGTCGACGTATCTCAAGAAATTTTAGATTTTCGCTTTTGATAGCTTGTGACAAGAACAAAATCCTCATTCAAAGCAAATCGAAGTTATGAAAAGCACACAATAGAGAATAATAGTAAACCGATTCTCTAAATTTACCGTATCTCAATAATCGACCGTTAATTTATTACATTTAGAGGGGCTCGATAACTAGTCGAAGTTTTGTATATGCGCAGTTTTAACAATTTAAAGTTGTCATTTACTGGTATGCATGAGAAACTCTTTAATATTTAAAATACAATGGTTGTGCTATTCTAGGATGATTTCACCACTGACTGTATAATTCTTAATTTCGCTATATCTAGTTACTATAATTTTTAACTAACACATTTAGAGCTTAAAGGTACAGCAGCTTTTCTTTGGTTCATTTATAACATCATTTTTCGTGGTCCACTATGGCATGAAATGTAATTAAAACATCTGCTCCAACTACGCTGCCTATTTCACTGGAAAATTGAATTACGAGTATATTAATTCAGCCATACATACGTATAATTTGAAAGTCAAGGCTATGCCCATAATTCCTTGAGTATTTGCTGAGTATCTTATTTCGGAAACCTCAGTAGGTGTACTTCACCATTTTTATTTCCTATTCACCTATTAAAAATTGCGCTGATAGAAACCCTGCAATAAACAAGTAGTTTCAATTTATCTGTCATAATATACTTTCGTTAAAGTACCCTGAATATTAGTGTATTATTTCGTCTTGGATTTAGTATACCTCTCGTTAGTATTGGGCCTTCCCTATAGATTGGTTTAGCTCTTCTCGCGCATTGGCTACGTTGATATTGAATCGAAACGTTTTCAAAAAGTTAAATTAACTTCTGTAGTTAAACCGCTGGTCTCATTAACCTACTTTTATTTATATTTTTGTTGGTGACTATATATATACTAATATTCAGGGTATTTTAACGAAAGCATATTATGACAGATAAATTGAAACTAATTGTTTATTGCAGGGCTTCTATCAGCGCAATTTTTAATATATATATATATATATATATATATATATATATATA
>JAHWXV010954169.1:0-15094 GCA_024586415.1 Phrixothrix hirtus | reverse complement strand
ATAAATTATGTTTACAGTTACAAAAACGTTAACTTTTGCGTATACGTATGTACATTCTCATAATAATCCACTCGCCCGGAAGATTGCCATTAAAATGTAACCGCACACTACAGTTGGGACTTAGCGCAAGTGGCGAAAAAACAAGAGCAAACCCGTACTCTCGTAATACAGGTGCGCACACTAAATTGGATCCGCTGTTTTTGTACGTTCCGTTACTTGAGAAAATTTAAATTGTTCTCGAGCAAATTCCCTGAATTTTTATGATGTTTCTTAATTTACCTGACAATTCTCTGATTTTTCCCTGTACCTAACATTTCCCTGAGTATTCCCGGTTTTCCCAGTTTTCCAGGTCTGTCGCCACCCTGCGTAATTACGGCATATAATGGTAAATGGTTACACTAGATAATTATATTGCAGTGATATACACCCAGTTATAAAAATAAAAATAAAAATTTGTTGCAGTGATTATTACCTGCAAAATAAATAAATTTTAGGCAAAGCTTTCATGGCTTCGTTCGATGAAATAATAATATTACTTTTTCTCAAAGCAATAAAAAAAAATTAATTTAATTTATGAATTTCAATTAAATACTCAAAATTTAAGTTTCTTTGATAACTAAATAAAATTTCTAATGACTACGTTTTATTTGAAAGAAAATGATAACACGAGAACATAACTGGAAATGTTAGAGAGGAATCGAAATAAAATAAACTAGGGAACTAAATCTGAACAAGAATTATAAAATACAACTACAAAATATTTCCACAAGTACGTTCAAAGAGGAAAACAACAAAATGCACCATTGATGCCTAAAAGACACGAAGCAGATATTGTTTTGATGAAATAAAAATACTATGTACGTACTTGAAAAATAAATATATTCGTGAAAGCGAAAAACAACTAAAATAACGAAATACGCAAAGGACAAGAAAGCATCCCATTGGTATAATATACTTGGAATTGGATCCGATACGCTTGATTCCAAAGTAACAAAATAATTACATACTTACTGGAAAAATATAAATTTTCATAATTTTTGAATAACAACTGTATTATAACCCACTCAACTCTCTACATTAACAAAAATTTTAAATACGCCATTTATGTATTACTCGTTGAAACGCAACAAAGCTACGTGTCAACTCCTCAAGGAAACAATAACCTTATTGTTTGCCAATATTTAATGATATAATACGAAATGCTGTATAATTTTCATAAATATGTAAGAACGGCCAATGGCAATATCTCTGGCCAGAAAAGTATACTCCTCCATGTACGTTGTAGCTTTACTGTGTATATTTCACAAAGTTAGCTGCACATGACAATTTATATAGAGTAAAATAGTTCGAAAACTAGATTGCTTGCGATGAATTTTGTGATAAAGAGATCTAAATAACTTTTATAGTTAAAGGTACCACAACTAGTTACAATTTACGAAGATAACTCAAATATTGAAAAATGTAAAGCGTCACAATTAAAAAAATGTTTAACATTTATTGTTAGAAAAGTAAAATTAAGTTAACATTGCTTGATATATATTTCCAAAAAATCTAAACAGCATATTGAGTAACTGAAGATAAGAACCTGTAATAGAGGGTTAGTAAGCAATTACTTGCATCCCTTAACGTATATGAATACTTATAGCAATTACAGTTTATAATCAATTCACTAATCAATTAACAAATAGATAGAATTATAATAAGTTTAAAAATGTATCCACCAGTATCCATAACATACAAAGTTGGAATAATAAATCACCCCATTTATAGAAAATCCAAATTAGTTGTTAATAATAATTGTATTTGTAATTAGAAGACGAAGAACGATAGCAAGATCACATTTAAGACGGTTAAATAATAAACATTTATTTTTATTATGGGTGTTGTATCGAATATTAATGTATTGATGAAAACTTGCGTAATTATTATTATCGTTACTAATTTTAGTAAAATATTTAGTTTTTTAAATTCTTCTATTTTACTATTGTTGTAAGTGTCGAATGCTAAAAGTTTATAATTATTCAATTTAATTTATTGGTATAATATATTTGATCCATAGTTAATTTCCGTTTTCTTTATCAAACGAAGTGTAGCCTTAGTGTTTTATGAATTAAAACACATTGATGCATTAATGGAGAATCTAAAGTAACATCATAAATTGCCTATTGGATTTAAATGTATCACACATCCTATGTTCAATATACAAATTTAAGATGAAGAATATCCTAAATCCTCCTATATGGACATACAAGTTTTAAGTGGCAAAATAACGTGTGCTGGGAAATTTATATCTTATGATCCTAAAGAAGTGACACTTCTTTTCATCTTCTAACAGAACTTAGAACCTATCGCTAACTTTAAGAATGATCACACTGAAACTAACGTTTTACGGCTCTAGCAGTAGCTGACTGGGCTAACGTGAACTTTACCCTACTCCCATCCGGAAACAATGTACAATGTATTGCCAGCAAAAGATACGTTGGCTATAAAATTGATGGCGTTACGTATAATATATTAGGGCTCAAGTTTCATGACTGTAGTGACAATTGGCGATGTTGAAGTTAAAATGCTTTATACCGTTTAACAGACCTTAGCGGTTGTTATTAGTTTAAAAATTGATATCGCTAGCTAATGTAAGATAAAATGACGCTAGTGCTAAAGTTTCATGATCCTAGCGAAAATTAGTGGTGCTATCATAGACATAGTAGTCCCCGAAAACAAAATTATTAAATATTATTTAGGAAGTAAGTAAGTTTATAATTAATAATACATATAGAAGAATATAGCTCGATACACCAAACAAGCTCAGTGGAGCAGCAGCATTCCAACCTGGGGAACGAGTGATCGATTCCCGACCGCACAAAACTTTCTGTTATGTATTTTTCATAATTTAAAAATATTACAATTCTTAATTATTATTGGAAACAAACAAACGCTAAGTCAACATATGCTAGCGCTGAGGGTTTGTAACTCCAGTGCCAGTTGGCAATGGTAGAGTTCAAAAATTTTACGTTTTTTTACAACTTTAGCTAGTGGTATTAATCTTAAAATATTGGGGTCCAAGTCTAAGGTACTAAGTTTAAAGTATCACGGCTCTAGCAACAATTGGCTGTGTGAACGTAAATTTAAAGCTATTTAAAAAATTTTAAAAATAACCCAGGAGCAAAGGTGGCCTAACACTGGCGACTTTAACACGGCTTTAAAAGAAAATGCAGACGGTGACGCTATGGTGACGTGATATACACGATTCCGCCTTGAGGTAAGCGGTGCCGGTGTCCTTTTAATAAGAAAAATGATTACTATAGAACATTTCAAAATAACTTGGTGGAATATTAATAAGATTTACATTTAGAAAAGCAGTTAGATCAGTGATCCTTTTTATTTTCACGTGCACTGATCTATCGATAGAATCTGCTATTGATAGTAACTCCAATTTATTTCATCCTTCATATCTTACTTTTACCATTCCACAGATTCTCTTGAGGTATAGCCCGAAGAGGCACCTAATTATTCCGTTTTAGTTACTAAATAACCCAATTTGTTTTCAGGATTCTAATTTAGAACCAAATTGTGAGCACTTAACGACTTCAACGGGAATATTTCTAGCCACTAGCAACTGTTTAGAAGGTCACTCTTTCCGAAGAGTACGAAAATAAAGAAGAAGAGGTAAAAGTAGTCAAACATAAAAAAAACAATTGTTAAACTAGATCCATATTTTGCCATCAAATATTTAGCTACATTTAATTAAAATCTAGACATCAGAAAGTAGTTTTAAGCATTGAGTAAAGTTGCAATTAAAATAATTGGAATACTATTGACTACTATTTTCAATTATGATTTTTAAAAACATTGCAATAGAAGTTTTCAGTGATTCTAGGAGGCATTGTTACCATTTAAAAATAGTTATTAATTTTAGGATATTAAAATTTCTATATTCATTAACTTTCTGCATTTAATTATATTAAAAATAGGCAATTTTCCATCATTTCAATAGCACGAAGCCGCATTCAAAAACTAGTTTTATAAAGATCTTGTTGTTTGTCGTATTTCACCTGACACTTCGCTGTTATTCTCTAACATTCGTTCCAATTATACGCTTATAAGAGCAGTTCTAAAATGTTGTCATCAATTTAAAACCTAAGGTAACTTTCGTTATTAACTACATTTACATTACTAACACTTTTTCTGTACCCCATTATTTACAACTCGATTGACCATGGTTATTTATTACATACAAATTATATTCAAGTGGAATACCTTATGAGCATTTTAACTAATTCACTGGTAATACTAATCTAAAAATAGAATAACTGCAACTAAGCCATCTGAGGTAATTAATAGCGAAGCATAAATCTACTGTTCTAAAAAATATTTTTCTAACGCGTATGACCGAAGATGTTCAATTCATCGCAATGAATCTAAATTGACGATGTTCAAACTTATTTTACTTTTGACCAAACATTTATAATAACTTTAATCAATTTCATTACAATACACTATTTTAAATTACCAATTCAATAATTTGTTGTTTAAAATTGTAAGTAAATTGGACAGTTATTTTTGATTAAATAAATCTAACTTAGCAATCTTAAATTTACGGAAATAACAGGTTATCGTAAAATGCTTCCCGTAGGAGTTTTTACTCTATTTTAATCAATTTCATTATATTACATTTAACTGTACTAGTGGTATATTCATTTATTCTGGAGTACCGTAATTCTCTTACTTATTTTTTTGTAGTTCAAGTTGCTAGTCCCGTTTGATCTCAATTTCAATCTGACTATTCTACTAACTTCGACTTTTTGGAATAATTGCAAATAAATGGGTTATAATTATTTATTGCACAATATTAGTGATATCGTTAAATTTCAGTAAATGAATTTATAAGTTTTTAAGTGTTTATTTTATTTATTTATTACAGCTAACTAAATAAGTTTTACAATGACACAAACTCTCTCAGAACTAAATTTGACAAATAAATGTTTTATCTTTTTTTATTCAACTTCTTTGTCTTGACGGTGGTTAGTCCTGAATTTTTTGCTATTTTTAATTAGGTTTAACCATTGTCACAACATTATAAGATACTAAAATGGTCTGAAGAGAATCTTTTATACTGTATTGCATTGCTATTTATGTGAACATATAATTAACATTATGCTTTTATTATAACGCTTAGAATGGATATCAACCTAAAAAAAGAACTGAAAAAGGTAAGAGGCAGTATAAACTCCCACATTCAATTTAAAATGTAGTTTATAGGTTCATAAAAAATTAGTGATGAAATTTATTTTCACAAAAACATAAAGCATCGTATTAGTTTCTAATTTCACATACCCCTAAATTGCAATGTATCCATAAACTTGTTTTTAAAGTAGGACGCAGAGTTTAAGTGAAATGATCAATAATGTTAAACATCGCGTATATTCCTTTTCTGGAATTGTTTCCATTATTTTTATAAAATATGTAAATTAAACTAAGTTATGTAGGAAATCTTATTACGCATTCAAACGATAGACGACTAGGTTCATTTCCACCAATTCGTATTGCTCTCGTCATTCGATTCTGATTCAATCTTACAAATGAATAACATTAGAGTTTTACATTTTGTTGATACCTAGTTTATTTGCCTCAAGCTAATGTTATCCTCAATTCCTATTGATTTGAGAATCTTTACTAAAACAACCGTTTTATACACTTTCTAGAGAATTTTAAAATGTTAAGATTATAATAATTTCCGTGATAACAATATTAAATTAATAGAATAACTTTTAAGAATTGATATACAAATAGTATCATTATTATCAATCAATGGATGTTGTACGGCCAAATAATTTGAGGATATCAAAAATCCGTCAAAGAGTTCTTGCCAAAACCTATTGAAGTGGGCATTTATATTAGTTTGATTAAAGAACACTGATATTTACTTATGATAAAAAGAGAAATCTCATAATATACTAAGTAACAATGTAACTCTTAAAGCAATTAAAATCAACAAATTATCGGCAAGTATTGATTTATGAATTTATCGAAGGGCAAAAAATTTAAATATCTCAGAATTTATATTCCTATAAGTCGCAGATTAAAATATTTAGGAAATATGTAGTTTAGCGAAAGTGTTGAGTAAAAAAATTCAAAACCTGCAGTAGCGTCTGAAGTAAGAATAAAACTTTAAGTGCGTGTATCCGTTTCAGAACTTTAAAACATTTGAAAAATATTTTATGTAGCCAAATTTGAAAACCTGAGGAATATACGACACTTAGAATGGAGTAAGGTAATCCATGACTAAACTCAAGCTCTATCTTTACCCTAACAGGCTTATTTACGAAATTTTATTAAACTCAGGGTTTCATACCTAAATCCTAAAAATACGAAGGTACATCAAATATAATTGCGAGTTTCTATCATAAGATATTAGACAATTAGCACAGTTGATGTGATACATGCTGAAAATTAGTCACTGTACTAGCAATAGCTTGATGGATTAGTACATATCTGTGAACTAAGATACAACAGTACTCACAGTGCCTACGTAACAAGCTCCATCAAACACCACAAAACAGCATACTTTTTGTGTCGAGAAGGTATTACATCGATAGCAATTGCGAAAAGACTACGTACACATTAGGACATACTCAAATATACCAGTCGCTATATGTTACGAGAGAATGAAGAATATGGTCATCGATATCCCACCAGCAGAATACCAGACATAAGTACGCAACTTCGCGAACCTGCTGGTAATTACGGACTAATTAACGTGTGCGAACTTGTTCAAAAAACCAAGATAAGATGATAAGATGAATAATACAGCCTATCATTTATATCATCTACACTAGGGTAAAGTAACACGCCGACATAAATGACACGTGGCTCCTACTTGCAACGAGATAATACTGCATGAAAATACAAGATCCTATACTGCTGAGACAATGTATTACACATTGAATCAAATGCAGTGTAATCTGCAGAATATCCACCTAAGATGCTATAAATATACATTATTCATTTCCTGCGCGGAACAATAATCAATAACCAGTTGGTACAAAGTATAATCGACAGCATTGAGATAGCAGAATCAGAGACATCTCAATAATATATATTGAAATAAAGTACTTAGTAGAACTGGTCAGCCTCCATCAGTGACACCAATACCTTTACTAACATTCGATACAATGTGTTATGACTTCAAGAGTCGCACAGTTTATTTTGGATAACCCGTATATAAGGAAGTCTCTGTGATTCTAATTGATTTTGATTGTAGCAGTTTTTGGCTTTATTTACTACAAATGGTAAAGTAATGTTTCAATTTTACGGAATATTGTTCTGAATTTTCAATTTCAGTTGCGTACATTTCAATTTGTAGTTATTTCATTAATTTAGCGTTACGTTTAATGCTGAGATTGTTGCTAGTTTATTTATAATAACTCTATTAGATGTTCTTAGATAACGCGCATCCTTAAAAATATTGATACTAGACCTCAGATATTCGCCAAGGTATAAGCATTTCAGATGATGGTGTCGATCTGACTTGAGCGTGGCGTTTCCAGTCAGAGTAATTCGTTTAATTTATAAGGATTAATTAGTGCGGTTTGTTAAATTCATAAAGAATATGAAACTGGTTCTTTGTTATTTTAAAATGTTTAGGTTGATTTAACCTATAACGATCCATAAGGTAAAGGGCATTTTTTATAGAGATATAGAACTTTAAATTGAAATAAAACACAGATAAATTGTGTTAATTGCCATGAAATTGGCTTTATTCAAAAGATAATTCTTTTCCATTTTTATTTGAATATGATTTCCGGAATATGGCTACCTCGTCTGGCTCGGAAGAAGTCCAATCGGGAAGTTCAATTTTCGATCACTTTTTGCAGCAATGGAGGCTGTATATCGGTGATAACGTGGCG
The DNA here is from genome assembly GCA_024586415.1 of Phrixothrix hirtus. Taxonomy (NCBI): domain Eukaryota; kingdom Metazoa; phylum Arthropoda; class Insecta; order Coleoptera; family Phengodidae; genus Phrixothrix; species Phrixothrix hirtus. The sequence goes on along the minus strand of JAHWXV010954169.1, from coordinate 7,187 downwards.
AATGTTGTCATCCATGGCGTCAATCGTTGGCGGCTTATCGGCGTAGACTAAAGACTTCACATAGTCCCACAAAAAATGTCCAACGGTGTTAAATCACAGGATCTTGGAGGCCAATTCACGAGTCCATTACGCCAAATTATTCGTTCGCCGAACGTTTCTTTCAATAAATCAATTATGGCACTCGCGGTGTGGCATGTTGCACCGTCTTGTTGAAACCACAGCTCTTCTAAATTAAGGGCACTCAATTGTGGTACAAAAAAGTCGGTAATCATGGCCTCGTAGCGGTCACCATTAACTGTTACGTCTGATTAGCATCATTTTTGAAGAAAAATGGACCAATGATTCCACCGCCCCATAAAACGCACCAAACAATGACTTTTCAGAATGAAACGTTGTTTCGACAATGGTACGAGGATTCTCTTCACTGCGGCAGTTTTGCTTATTGACGTATTCATTTAACCGAAACTGAGCTTCATCGCTGAACAAAATTTTCTTGTGAAATTTGGAATCAACATTCTTTTACGTGAACTAAGAAGGTTTCCTGAAAAAAATGCGTTGAAGCGGGTTTTCAGAGAAAATCTCTGGAGTTAAACAGGGTTTTACGTGTCCAGTAATTTGGATAGGTGGCCATTACAATTATCGTTCCCAAAATAAACGTAAATAATATTTTAATTATTTGAGAACAATTGCATATTTGTATATCTATGTACGTAAGAGAAAGTCATGTGTTGTCTCACACCAGATTCTTTTGCTTCAAATTCCCCTAAATGAATATGACGTTATCATTTTATTCATAAAAGAAATTGTCCCTCTGAAATGTTCGGTTTTGGTCACCTAGATGTAATTTACAATATCTAGTATAATCCCCTCCTTTTCCATCAAAATTAATATATATGATGTGAATTATCGATTATGACTTTGTAAAGTTAAAAAATTTTACACTCACTTTTATTATCCTTTTTTACTTTCTCTTACCTTATATGAAATATGGGTATACGAGAAAGTATTTCCTTGGATCAAAATTTTTGATATAGAAATTGTAGTGGAAATACATATTTTCGGGTTCCTTGAGTATGAAAGCTTTGTTTTTGGAAATTGATCTGTGTGTCTGTGAACACCATATCTTGAAAACCAAATTTTCGTAGGGAAATAAAATTTTATATTTATGTTTGTATGCATCTTAGTACGTGCTCGTAACAATTGGCACTTTACTGTTGACATTTTTGGTTTTTTGAGATTTTTTCCAAATCGGCTATAACAATTTTTTTTGAATTTACTATATTTCTATATTTCCTAGACATTCAACGCTCTTTCATATAATCTAGATGGTTTCGGAAAACTTTCCGGGAATCGAGTAACTGGATGTACTTTTGTCATTAACTCTGAATAAAATAACTATGAAACTAAACGAGTTATCTAAATGAAAATATATATTAGAGGTCACAACTACCTTTGTGTGGTGAATAAAGGATTTAGTTAAAATCGAATAACCGGAAGTACCACTTTATTTGTGTCATTTTTAGATATTTTCAGTATCTTTCGGCTTTCGCGATTTCCTTAATATACTTCTTAGCTACTTATTTCCATTTTATACGAACGAAGCAATTTCTCTAATAAATTTTTAGAAATCGAGTAACCGAGTAACTTGAAGTATTAGGTGTGAATAATATATCTCAAAAACTAAACATGATATAAAAATTATATTTAAGTTTACTATTTCCATAGATGGGACTGCAAGAATTTGATTAAAATTGAATGACCGGAAGTGCCTGTTTATTCCTGTGATTTTTAAGTTTTTTGCGATTTTATTGAAAACGGCGATAACAATTTTTTTTGAAGTTTGCTACAGTCTTTGATGTCCTTTTACGTGAACCTCGCGGTTCCCTAAAAATGCGTTAAAGTGAGTTATCAGAGAAAATTTCTGGAGTTTTGCGTGTTCGGTAACGTGCATAGGTGAAGGTTTTAATTATCATCCCCAAAATAAACATAAATAATATTTTAATCATTTGTGGACATTTGCATATCTATGTACGCAAGAGAAAGTCGTGCGTGGTCTCACACAGATTTTAAACTACTACTTGATTTTCCTTCTCACCTAATCGTAGAGCTAATTAAAACGCTATATCTGCTAGTTAAATTGAACGTTGATTAAAATCATCGCGAATTGTTAGTTGCTCATTTCTGCTGTGCAACATCCACTTATTAAAGGTGGGCAATCATTTATAGAACGCTTGTTCAGGTTGATCAACCACAAATAAAATAAATATCCAAATACAATTTCACTTTCATTCCCCAATCACGAAGCTACAGTAGTGAGAGGTTTACGTTACGGTTAACATTTGAGAATTTATGGATTCAACTTCTGGAGCTATTTGCTCAGTTTCAGATTTTGAGTGGTTTTCTGAATACTCAGTGATCTTCTCTGATTATAAGCTTGAGAAAGTGTTTTTGCTTATTCTTGGCCTCGTTTGCTTCGTCTTGTTCTAGGCTGCTGTTCTCAGGTTCCCCTAGAGCAGTCCGCTCCCACACTGGAGAATCAAAACGATATTGCTATTCTTTTTTCCATTTGTTCATGGCTCCAAATTTTATTTCCGGCTTTGTTAACAACTTTAATTATCGTGCCTCTGGCAATAACCATCTATCATAACGGAGCTCCACACAAACGTACGGAAAAGGTTGATATCTTCTAAATACCTGAGATGGTGCGTTTTTTGAGCCATTGTTTAACAGTTGTTATATAAAATCGGTCTTTTTAAGTGTTTCCAATGATCTTGATTAAATGAGTTTTTTGCTTGCTTGAATGGAAATATTGTAACCATTTTCGCAAACACTGTCTTACTACGATATCGATTATTATTTTATGAACCGATTGGTCAGAGTGATGATCTTATAGTTCAAATATTTGAAAATAGTAAGTAGTGTTAGGTGCTTTATGAATAATTACAGTCGTTGATAATTTGGTTTTACAATTAAGTTATTCTCACTGTATGAGTTTGAAATACACAACCTAAATTTTTGTTGTCAAGTTTACTTCATTTACTTCTTTCATTATTCTATGGTTTAGGTTCAGTATTTGTTTTAAATGTACAAGAAAGAAAATGTTTTGGTACCAACGTCCAAGGTATAACTATAGACTTTTAATGAAAAAAGGGCTGAACATTTTTCTCTAAACGAATTACTACTAAGTAACGATAGACAAGCTATACCTCGCATTAAAAAGTACCATACATAAGTTGTTTAAAGAGTCTCTTCTGGCAACTTTCTTTAACATGTATAATACAACCCTTGAAATTAAAGAAGACAGCATATTCCTTTCATGATTTTATAATCAAACGTACTTAATTAAATTGTAACTTAAATGAGGATTTAAATTCAATTTGGACGTAAAAATATCTGATTGCTTACCCAGGAAATTGAACAAACCACTTTGAAAATTGTGAAAAATAAAAGTATACAATATGTATATTTCTATTTGTATATAAATTAAGCCGTAATTCATACATTCATTCAGAGTAAGGAGTTTGTTTCGTTAAGCGATCCAAGTGTTACCTGGGTAATGGCTTCTTTAGAGAATAAGGCTCGATTGTATCAACCCTTAATATGTTAATAATTTATTACCTTGTTATTCATTAAACAAGAAGTTTCCTATATGGTATTAAGTAAGCAAAGGTTATCTTTGTAAACGTTAACTTTACGGGATGTACTACCTTTCCAATTAAAGCTCACTTTACATTAAACAGCTATATTTTCCTAATTTACAAATTACGTTATTCAATCCTGAACCATTAGACGTCTTGTTTTCCAGTCCTTATTTCAGAATGCGCTACTTCTCGTGTTGATAATGTAAAATTTACAAAGCCAGTTGCTAAAATTGAGTCGTAAGCTATATTACTTTAATTCGTTAAATCTTAATATCACGATTAAGAATTTTCAGAAAGTAATCGAGTTTGAGGAAAACTAGCCCTTACTGCCTAAATGTCCCTGACATTTATGCTCTATTAGCACAACTTAATAACAAGGTATTCTTCACTACATCTGAATTATTAAAATATTTTATCGCGAATTTATCGATAGATATAAGTAGTTGAAGCCGAAGAGAAACTACTGATATTTGTAAAGTGAGATATCGTCGTAAAATTAGTTGATTAAGATTCTTAAATAAGTGCTAATTTAGTGATCATAGTATATCTATATTTAAGAGTTAATGTATGCCCATAATTCCATTACTACTTTAAGTTCCAAATTGACGTGCAAGCTTTGTGTCAAAATTTCAGTTTATATTTTGTTAGTTTCAACGCAATTCTAAAAATTGAAAACAAAATCTACCTTCACTTAAATCCAATAATCATTGGCCTCAATAAAATATGCTATTAATTAAACATGTTTAATTATACATCAAAATTTGCACTACTTCAAGCCTTTTAATTTGTATTTTCTAATTTTATCAATTGACTGTATATCAAACTGTTATTTTAACATGTTGTTAAGAAGAATGTTTACATCAATGATAATGTTAAACCGCAACATTTAAAAAATAAACCAACTGCTTGCTGTATATCAACGTGAAATTAATTATATCACTAATAAACGGCTTGAGGGTGTATCTAACCGTTTAATTTATATTTAAAACGATTCATTTTGATTTTGTTTACGAAAACATTCCCCGTCAATATACCATCTATAATAAAAACTGGGTTTTTTGGGAGACTAAAATGTTTAATTATTAATTATTATTGCAGTTTCTGATTTTATTTGAAATAAAATGCTTTAGTTATAATCCTCTGAATAAGTAGAAACATAAAGATTCGGAACATAAAGAACTTCTTTTCTGCAGAAGTTATTATTGGATATAATGGAACAAACCTGTCTTTTACATACAACTTAAGGCCTAAGCTAGTTTTCTACACAATCACCCTTCAAATTTAAGCACTTGCCATATCATTTTACTAGCTTTTCTCTGCCGACTACATACTCAATTGCCTCCAAGTTGTTGAACCACTGATTAACGGCTTCTTTAAGTTCATCATTACTTGCGTAGCGGTTCCCATCCAAGAAGTTTTTCAATTTGGGGAATAATTGATAATCACTTGGGCCTAAGTCCGGGTTGTATGGCGGATGTTCAAATATTTCGCACTCAAATCGCTGAAGCAAATTCTGCGTCAATGCGGCTGCATGCGGACATGCGTTATCGTGAAGCAGAATGATTCCCCTTGTCAGCATTTCCCGCCGTTTGCTTTAAATAGCACGACAGGGTCGGTAAAGCATCTGACAGAAGACCGATGTATTTACAGTCTCACCTTTAGGCATGTACTCGATGAGGACACCTTTACGGTCTCAAAACACCGTAGCCATAATTTTTCCGGTGCTCAAAATTTATTTTACTTTTTTCGGTTTCATTAGGTAACGCGAATGACGTCATTCCATTGATTGACGCTTTGTTTCTGGAATGAAATGAGATATCCAAGTCCCATCACTAGTAACAATGTGATTCAAAAGTTCATCATCATCCTTGTCATAGCGACAGAGAAAGGGCTGCCGTTTGTTTGGTTTTGTAATCGTCTTACAAAATTCAAGGAATGCACCTGGCATACACTTGTTATAGTACAAATCTTCCCTAACAATTTCTTACAACACACTTTTTGAAATTTCAAGAAAGAATGAGTACAGTCCACTAATTGTGAAATGCCGATTTTCTTGAATTTTTTTTCAGTCCTTGCTTTGAGTCAGTTAATCACTATTGCGGGCCAGCCCGAGCGTTCTTCATCGCGAACATTCGTCCGTCCGCCATTAAACATGATGCACCATTTTCGAACTGACGCTTCATTTATCATATTACCGTAAACCTCGTTATCAGTCTATAAATTTCGATGGGCCGAACTTATTGCGCGTTTAAAAAGCGGATAACACTGCGAATCTCACATTTGGCGGCATTGTTAATTTTGTGGTGGATATGCGGTCACTTGTAATAAAACAACGTTCTTAACTTTTCGAATGACCCTCGTCTGTACATTATAATTTCTCAAAAATTCAAAGTAGGTACCCCGTTCTGTGTTTATTTAAAGCAGGGGTTGGCAACATACGGAGCTCCGGAGCCGCATGCGGCTGTTATAATGGAATAATTAATATATGTTCAGCACATCGTTTATTATCAAATCTTGACCGAATCAGGCGAAAAAATATATGCAGGTGGTGTATTGTCCTTACTTCTCTAATAACAACTAATTGCATTAGGACAAATTACACAATTTTTTTCTTTGGAGCTGTAAGTTGGGTACCATAAGCAAACGCAGCTATATTACTACTGAATACTTACAAAACCTAGTTGTGGCTTCATCAGTAGAGGTTGTAACAATCCCTAAATTAATAGAGCCAAGACTTTAAGATGTGAATGAATTCTGTTTATCCCACCATCTTATCCTGGCAAAAAGAAGCAAATAATTTCAGGCTCTTGTAAAGATTTGGCAGCAACGATATATAATTTTATTAATTAGGGGGCATATCATCAATTTTTAAGTTTTAGATATGCTAAGGTATTTTTGGACATTGGTGTAGTCATATAATTCACGAAAATAATTTGATCATATTTTGAGTGATTTCGACCGTCTGTTCTTTCAGTTTGGTACCGCAATTTCTTAAACGCTGACATTCAGAAGATACCTTAGAAGTTCATATCGTTTGAACAAATTGCTATCACCGATTACCTATTTTCGCATATTCTTGCTAGCTTCTGAAATGGGATATTTTGCAGGTAAATAGTTCTTCTACATGCTTTTGAAATGTTTGCGATCCTAATTTTTGTTCCAAACCTTTGTGACCGTTAATACTAACCAATGTTATTTAGAATATCATGTTTCGATCGGCTTGATATTAACGTACTTTGATTGCCCGGAGCAATTTAAACGACAAGCAACACTTCAAATTTTTAGGTGATCAGTTAATTTACTGCTGTCTGGATTTCTTTTGGATATCCTAGCGTTATTCCTTATATCTGTAAAAGTTTCTTTTTCTTTAAGTCCTTAATGTTTATATTAACAGATATAAGATAATAACTATATTTAGATATAACTTACTGTCAAAATTAAAAAAATAAATCAAACAATTAAATCAAAATTTCGGTATTATTATTTGCTAATTAAGCAATAATAAAGTGTAACTATATATTAGTGTATATATATATATATATATAT
>JAHWXV010954150.1:0-12306 GCA_024586415.1 Phrixothrix hirtus | reverse complement strand
AGTTTTAACCCAAATATTGTTTTAATTATGAATAATAACTGTGAAAGTTTCCATAAATATTTAATCATTATAATTATTTAACTTTGTCTATAAATATTCTGCTAATAATTTTGAAACAGAATTTAATTGCTTTGTAATGGGAAAATCCGTTCTTAAATGCAATGATTAGTTAAATTGATATACCGAGCGTGACATCAAGTCTCTCGGGAAGTCGGAGTTCACGCGCGTATAGTTTCGTGGCCCTTTTAACGTTAACTTACTGCGATACTTTTACTCACTGCTTTGATATATTTTTATATGTTATGATTTATGTAAAAGCGTTCTTGGATAGACTAAATTTAATTAGTTGCGTACGAATTTTAGACATTTATTTAATTGCTAATTTCTTTTCTAGGTCCTTTGATCTCAAATAGATGTTTTACATTTAATTTAAATTACGGTAATCAAGTTCACGAACATCTTAAATTTATCCTTTTTAAATCTTGGCTCGATACTACAACAGTATAGTACACATGCGTTAATCTAGCTTGAGGTTTTCAACATTTTTCCATTAATACAATACTTTATTACTCATTCTGCTTATGCAGGCAGTTCTCAAAATTTCACTGAATTTTTACTATTATGCCTAATTAAAAGATTTTTACGAACAATACGTTTGCTAAATGCTAATTGTTGTTTTGTGGAACGAAAATAAACTGATCTTATCCTTACGTTGATTTCTCTTTCCATTTATGTATTGTTGTACTTTAATTGATTTTTCTTTCAGATTATATATATAAATATCTTAACCATTGCGTTTCTGCATAACCCTAGGTGTGTGAAGCAGAATATCTACAAGTAACTTTAAGTCCAACTTTTATCTCCGAATTAATCTACGACGTTTTCACTCTTGTACGTCCAGATTGACACTAGCGTTTTTCGATTATAAATGTGTGGCGCCCATTTCCTTTTCTTTCTCTAGGAATTTCAGGTTGTTTCCTGAGCAAGCTCATACTAGTTTCGGGACCACCTGGCGCTTGTCAGCGCCGATTCCAGGATCTCCTCCATAGACACTAGTGCGAAACTTGCACCTGCCAGCCACGATATTTTGCTCGATGATTATTTCGACCATCTCCTTTTTGTAAGTAACTACACCCCACTCCCTAGCCTCTGCGGCACTAGGGCCAGCCGGAAATTTTTCTTTTATTTTTGTTGCGAAGCTTCATCCTTGTAGTAAAGGCTGTACGCGCTTGTTTATCCAACTGTAACGTGGCAAGTAGACAAATAAAGTAAAGTATACTGAGATTACTTTCAGGTAATAATTGGTAGATACAGTACATTCATTGTCAGAACTAAGGGACTTAATACCTCCGACTTAGTATCAATAACAAGTCGAGACAGTTTGATTACCGAACATCCTAAAACCTATGATTGCGTAAGCTTTAACATGCAAATAGAGTAATTTATTTTTAATTACTCACACTGCCAGACCCTGGCAATCAACAAATAGTGACAACGGTTTAGATAAGTGACGCAAATTAATAATTGATAATATTGCGCTTAGGAACCACCAAAATTTTTTAAAAAACAAATAAAGGATATTAGACAACTTGCACTTTATCAGAAAAAATTTTTTTAAGTTAATTTTAAATAATTTAAGTCAGTTATTAAGAAGACGACATACCAATACGTAACAATGAATTCGTATGAAAGCAAGCGTTTAGTTATCCTACAACGTTTACGCAAAACGCGGCGATTGAAAATCAATCGGACGACGATTCGCAAATGTTACTTGCTCTATTAGAGGAACAAGACTGTGACACAAAACAAAGACGTGAAGAAACGGCGCACGAATACCGCATGGCGGAATTAAATATAAATAAATCCGTTAGCGATAACTCGCGAAACCGCATAGACATTCTAATGGAGGCCGAATCACGCGTAATCGCATTGTTTTGGAAAATGGACAAAGACGAAGAATGTATATAAATACTTATTTCGATTATTTCGAAAAGACGATTCGCAACCAATTTAATCGACCGAATTAAATGGGGAAAGTTATTAGGAAGAGTCTTGTGAGGAAAGTCATTAGAGGCATAACACGCCTTGACGATGAACAGATAGACGATTACGCAACGGTAAAAAGAACAGCATTGGAACTTTACTCGTTAGGTCTGGAACATTATAGAAAACGTTTTCGCGACGCACGTAAATTAGATAATGAAACGTATATAGAATACGGAGTTAGTTTACGTATTAATTTAGAAAAATGGTTAGACAAGGTAAGTTTAAATTAAGACGTAAATCAGTTAAAACAAGTCATGACGCAAGAGCAATGCAACTAGTGCTTGCCTAAAGAATTATGCATTTATTTGCTAGATTATATGCCTAAAGATTTAGAAGCTGCAGCCGAATTAGTGGATAAATATTCGGAAAATAGAAAATCTGTTTACGTGTACGGAAAGCCAAGAAGCCCTAAGTTCGACCGGAAAAAGTCTCAAAAAAAATGGTAGAGGTAAAAAAAACAACCGGACAGATAAAAACAAGGCGCTGTTCGAAAAAGTGACAGCCTAAATTAAAGACACCGCTATTAGCTCGAACAAGGAAGATTCAGAGAATAAACTAACAACGCGTAAAAACTGCTCTGTGTGTAATTCCACGGATCACAGATTATTCACGTGTCCACAGAAGCGAGTATTGCATCTAAGCAACTTCGTGGGAAAACCGGAAAGTGGTTTAAATAAATATGAATTCGACGGTTACCTTAATGGAAATCTCGTAACGGCATTATACGACACATGAGCGTCGATAATCCTTGTAAGAAATGATTACGTAAGACCGCACGAATTTACCGGCGAACGGGTTCACGTAAGGCAGGTATTCTCGCCTGAAGTACTAACAATCCCTGTAGCGCAAGTGTACTTCTGGAGCGACGTTCTACATAGGCTATTTGGAGGTGGGAATATATAGTACTTTACTTTACGCCCTAATATTGGTAGTAAACGCGAAAGCTACGTCGGAAGGGATTGTAATAGATGAAAGGCATGCGAAAGCGCGAAGAAAATAGCGGAACACACGGATCATGAAATAGAAAATCCATGCACGAACATTCAGAGGAAGTGCAAGAAGGTGCTAGCGGAAATGCCGGAAGTGCAAAATAAGAAATCCCAGATCCAGTGCATATAAACAAGAACACTCCGCTAGAACAAATATCTCGCGAGGAAGTGATTAAACAGTAGAAAGCGGATACCGAGCTGCGGCCGCTTTACGCTCAAGTAGACAGCGATTCTAACAAACCCGCCTTAATTAAAAACAAAGACGGCCTTCTCATAAGGAAGCGCGGCGAGGCAGAAATTCCGTCAGAAAGCAAAGAGGTAAAGGCGGCGCAGATAATAGTCCCTAAGACACTGCGTGTTATCTTCTTAAGGAATTCCGTGAGTTTACACACGGCAAGACGAATTGGTGTAAACAAAATCTATTAAGACACTATTGGTGGCCAAGTATAAGACAGGGCGTAAAAGACTACTGCGAATCGTGTCCTGCTTGTTAAAAACTTGGGGGAATAAGGCGGTACAAAGAGAAGATGATCTATGTGCCCCTTGTTCCGGAACTGTGGACAAGAATAATAATTGATATAACAAGGCCGTTACCATTAACTTAGCGAGGAAATAAACATATCCTTACGATCGTTGATGCGTGTACGCGATACACTGTAGATACACCTATGGTTGATCAACGTGCAGAAACGGTATGCTCGCATTTGATAGAAACATTCAGTAAATTCGGTTAGGCAACAGAAAGTCAAATGATTTAGGTACAAACTTTAAATCTGATCTAATGCAGGAGATATGGAGAATTGTCGGTGTTAGACACATATTTAGTTCGGTAAATCATCCTCAGTCATAAGGCGCAGTTGAAGTATTACACCGCATAATAAAGGATTCAATGCGTGCGATTTTACATGAAGAGCCTAAGCTGGAATGGGATCAGGTGTTAGGGTACGTTATTTTCGGAATGGCGAATAGCGTAAACGGAACTTTAGGTTTGAAATCTAGCGAACTACTGTTCACACGGGATTTAAGAGGGCCCGCGGCGCTAGCCTATGAATTATGACTAGAAGCGGGAACCGGCAACGAAAATGTAGTCTCGTTAGTAATGAAACATGTGAATATGGCTCACACATCGCTAGAAAAGGCAAAAGAAAATCATAAAAAACAAACCGAGCAGTACAAGGTGTATTACGATAAGAACGCTAGACTGCAGGAGTTAAAAATAGGACAGAAAATGCTAGCCTTAAAGCGCAGTAGGAAGAACAAATTAGAATGCTTCTGGACGGAACCGCATAAAATATTAGATAAAATAAATAAAGTTAATCGTCGGTTAAAGGTAAGCAAAAAGCAGCATGATATTTTTCACTTGAATATATTAAAACCGTACTTGGAGAGATCGCCATATCTAGTCAACTTAGTATAATTAGTGAGGAGCTCCAGTCTTTGACCTTCTCCCCGAATACAGACAATAGTTCGGTGGGTGGTCTATTTAAACAAATAGACACTTTAGATGCAGCGCAAAACCAAATACGTAGGTTTAAGTTAGCAATAAGTAGAAATCGCGACGCGTTTAATTATGTTCCAGGTAGAACAAACCTGATCGAATTCAAGATCAAACTGTTAGATGAGGATCGAATTAAGGTACGTGCGTATAGGGGGAATCCTACAGTCAGAAAAATGGTTAAATCCGAAATTAACAAACTCCTAAAGTTAAAATTAATTTATCGCTGTAACAGCGTGTATGGAGCTTCGTTTTTCTTAGTTCAATGGAACGCAAAACAACCGCGACCGTGCGTGAATTATAAAGCATTGAACAGCGAGGCGGCAGCAGATAAATATCGTATACCTTACATGGAGCAATTAATTGAAAGAATTGCGTCGGCACGTTATATAACATTCTTTGACTTGAGTAGAGATTTCTTTCAGGTTCCGGTAGCGAAGGAATCACAAAAATATCTCGCTATGACAACTACGGAAGGAAACTTTATCTGGACGTGCCTGATGATGGGATTACGCAATTCGCCAGCCACATTTCAGCATCTCCTGGACGCCGTGTTAAAGGAAGCTAAAGAGTATGCCTGCGTATATACATAGATGATGTCACGATATACAGCAGTGGGCTCGACGAACACATCGAGCACATATGTGTCGTGCTTGAGCGCATGAAAGGGGCAGGACTCACCATAAAACCCTCTAAAAGCGTAATAGCTCAGGAAAAGGTTGACTTCCAAGGGAAGCCGATAGCCACAGTCAGCATGGAATTGGAAAAGGTTAGATTGGTAAAGCAATACCCAATACTCAAAAATAAAGATAATATCCCACAGTTTCTTGGATTAGTAAGTTTCTATAGAAACGACATAAAAGATTTTGCTACAGTAGCAAAACACTTACCTAACTGTTTACGGAAGTCAACAGAATTTAAAACATTGCCTCCAGATGCAGTAAACGCAATATCAAAATTAAAAGAAACACTATGCACGGCACCTGTATTAAGCGCCCCCATGTATGATAGAACTTTCTTTCTTGAGACCGATGCATCAGCCACAGTTGTTTCAGCCATACTTTCCCAGGATGGTGACAATGGACACCGTAAACCGATAGGGTATGCAAGTAAAAAATTGCAGTAGCGGGAGTCGCGTTATTATTCCCTCTAAATTAGAACTGTTAGCAATAATATTTGACTTAAACAAATTCAAAGCGTATTTACTATGTAACTCGGTCAAAATAATCACAGACCATAGCGCATTGAAATACCTCCACAAAGTAGTCGCGCATAACGCTAAAATGGCGCGCTGTGGATTCCTATTAGACGCTTATCATTACACAATAATTCATCATGCCGGGAAACAGATGCGAAATGTAGACAGTTTTTCGCGAATAGAAATTGCAGAGTAGCTAGTCAGCTTGCTTAGAAATGTATATATAAAACTACGAATTAAGATAGAGTTAGTAATTCTGTAGTATAGTTTTAAGCAGAGGTAATTAACAATATATAAAAATTGCTCAGTTCTCACATTAGAAAATTGAAATAAGCTGTCACCTATTTTAAATTTATAAAATGTTACTTTAAGTAGAAATTGCCTAACCGTATTTTCAAGTTAAAACAGTAGCTCCCAGACTATAAAATAAAAATTTAGTGAAGTGTAAAGAGTGCTCCGTTATAAAGAAAAACGCGGGTTTGGATATATAATTCATAGTGCAAAGCAAGAAATCTGTCGAAAATTATGGTGTCATATACTTTACTAACTGAAACTGTAAAACATCAGAACGTAGCGAAAAGGACGCAAAAATCTAACGGAACTTCAATCGATTTTCCAACAGGACACGCACGCCTTTCTCTTTATTAAGAGGCTTTGACTGGTCAATACAGAGCAGCAGGAAGGGAATTCTAAAAAAGTTATAAAAGCCGTAACTTACAAACCAAACCATCTTGCATACCTAGATCCGAGGCGACGAAACTATGCAACCAGAGGAAAACTCGCAAGTACATCATTTGATGGTAAAGATGTAAAGTTCGAATCAATCGCTGCTCACGTAAATATCCATGCATTTGACACTTATAATACTTCTGATTGATAACAGCAGCAAATTTAAAGTGTTCGGGTCGCCGTCAATAAAGATATAAAATTTAATATAACTTTATAAAACGGGAGTTTTCGTGTAAGAACGTGGTTCTTTCGGAAAGTAGAAATCGAAGTGTTACCAACCATAAATTGGCATGGAAACCAAATCGTAAAATCCAATTCTGTTTGAATGGAAATAAACAGAAAGAAGATAAATTATCATCAAATCTTTTGATAATATCAACAATCAAAATATTACAGCGTAAGTGCAAATCCTTTGAAGTTTTAAAACTAATAAATGTTTTAATAGAAGTTTTTAAATAAATTTTAATAACGTTTTATTTAAAGCTAATATCATTACAAATTTTACTTATAGCAAAATTATACCTGCAGCTGGATATTTTTAGAAAAGGTCAAACAAATGCTATTTGGGCAAATTTAAATATTAAAGGGATCTCGATTAACAGGTCATTAAAATTCGATTAGATAACGGTACTTGTAACAAAGTTGTATTTCAATTTCTAGATGTAATAATTTATTAGCATTTTTTTAATATTTATATGTGTTTTGAATTTGAGATTAATAAATGTATGAAATTCAAACTTTGTTACTTATCAAGTATATGTCGTAAATTAAATAAAATGTTTGGTGGGACCCGCATAATTAAAGGTAAATAAATAAAGTCAGGTATACTGAGATTACTTTCAGGTAATAATTTGTCGGTACAGTATATTCATTTTCCGAACTAAGGGACTTAATCCCTCCGGCTTAGTATCATTAATATGTCGAGACAGTTTGATTGCCCAAACATCCTAAAACCTATAATTGCGTAAGCTTTAATACGCAAATAAAGTAATTTAGTTTTAATCACTCCCATTGCCAAACCCCGGTAAGCAGCAATGTCGGGTCGCTGCAATACCTATCATATATAAAATTAGGATGTCTCAAATACAAGTACTCCTCGATCTTGGTAAAACTTAACTTACGTGATTTACTAATCTAGTTCTATTTGTGACAATACTTCACTAGAGATCGACAATGCAAACGAAAAATTAGGTAAAACCTTGCGCATTTACTTGAATTGCAATGAAAATTTCGGTACAAATAATAACAGTAGCAAGCATTGTAGCAGGGGATGACTTGCAACGAACTTATGTAAATAAATTACGTCACCACACACAAAATCGATAACAATGAATTTCAGTTTACAGGGGGTCAAAGCAATTCCATATAAACAACTACTTTAGCCAAAATATTAGGGTTATAAGCTAATACATATATGTTCCATGCAATAACTTACTATCACTTGTTAAAACGTTGATGCCATTTTATCCTAATAGAAGGCGCTAGTTGAATTCCTGTTAGTCAATGCTTTTAGATGCTTATATGTCTTTTTAATAATTATTTTTATATACTTCAATCTGCTTCTTATGAAATATTGCAAATATAGCTACAATTAGTATGTCATGGAGATAGTTTTATATTTATACCCCATCATTGACTACCGTTACATGCGTCATAAGGTTTCAATGCTACAGTGAAATTTAACTCACAATAATTTGAACGTTTGAACATTTTTAATATTCTTTAAGAAAAAAGAAGTGCAGTTTTTAAATCTATGTTTGAAAAAAGTTTATATGATGGTACGGCGTGCAATATCCCTACAAAAAATTTATAAATTCAAAAATTAAGTATCTTAAAATCTGTCTCCAGAAAATAAACTTAACTTAAATATATAAGAAATCTTTACAATCTAAATATTATTGGGTATAGCATCAAAGTGAAGGTACATATAAGGCAAGCTAAATATTTAGAAAAGTTTTATTAAAACTGAACTGGCAAGTTTTCACAACAATGGATTAAAGTATATAGATTATGGGTATTTCTCATTTTAAGTAGTAACGCCACTGACAGTGCTTTATAAATTGTCTTATTTTCGTTAGACTTATTGTAATTCTTTGAGTACTAGAGTTGCAATATTTTGGCACATTGGAATAAAAATTTAAAAATGAAATTCAGGACATAGCAAAAACAGAAATGATACCTTTTATCTAAAAGAAATAACGAACAACTCAAATATTAGCTAAACCATAACGTTAACTTGAGAATAGAGCTCTGTCTCTACAAGCTTTGCGTAAGTAATTATTTATTGCATTGTCTTTAATAAATTTTGCTGCCCTTTTGTTACCCTTGTGTATACAATTTTCAGTACTTTATAGCATTGAAACTTAATCACGTGCATCTAGGCTTCAGTGCTTTCATGCTTGACAGCATTTAATTTAACGTTAGATCTAAGATAATTAATTTGCCTTCCTTTTTGATATTCTTTTTTATTTCATTTTATTTTTACCAGGCCGTATACCTTATTTTTAGTGCAGCTAAAATCTGTACCTTTTATTCCTCAGATGGAAAATCTCGATAATTATTTGACCCTCTTAAACATTTTACATGTTGAACAATTTTCATTTAAATAAAATGAGTTAATAACGACTAAATTTTTAATTTCAACCCTTTTAAACACTCGAATTCGTTTTGATAATTTTTAGATCTATTTCCTTCTATTTGGGTTTTATAAAGGATTAATTAGTTAATTTAGATGTTTGCCAGAAATGCTTGAAGCTTAAAACATTTTATGCTTTGAATTTTAGCGTAAGTTACATACGTACGACATGGACCTTGGAAACGATTTATTTGTTACGTTTAACGTGGGAATTGTAGTGCCTGCCTATTATTTGCTTTTAATAAAGTGTAAAAATGACGCTTGCTTTTGAATACCCTATCTAATAATAGCATTTAAATGACGGGCCTTTTTTCGGTAGTTTAAATTGGTTCCTTTCCGTAACAAGGTGCTTGCCTTTGAATTTCTTAGTTTATTCAACATTGGTTTCTATTATTAAGCCCACTATAAGGAATCAGAATTTAATATTACTTCACGATCTTATACTATTTCTTCTGGTGTGGTTACAATTAACTACTCTTTGAAGAAATTGGATCGTAATGCTTTGTGGTTAGAACGTGGCACAGTCAGATAGTTATTTTATACATCTTTAGGTTTATCAACTTCTACGTTCCTGTAATTAGGCTTTCTACGCTTATACAAGGGGAGATTTTTATGTAATCTACATAGCTATGAAAGAAAACAATTAAACGCAAAGTAGTATTTTATTTTTCAACATAGGTTCCTTCAACATTTATACATTTACTCCATTTCTCCAGTAACGCTATACACTCGAAAAAAATTCTTTCGGTAGATCTGCAAAAAGCTCTTCTATCGTTTCTTTCAGCTGCTCATCAGAAGAAAAACTTCGTCCCCGTAAATGATTTTTAAGCTTAGGAAATAAGTAATAGTCGTTTAGTGCCAAGTCGGGACTGTAGGGTGGATGACTTGTCTCTAGGAAGCCACAATCGCAGATTACTTCTTCGACTTTTCGAGCTTTAACCACCCTGCAACTGTCATGAAGCAGCATAATCTTCTGTCCATGGTTACGTTGTCTTTTTAACAGTAAAATTTTTAAGGTTGTTGTCTCTGATATTCCTACTTCATTAGCAATCTTTGAAACCTTTATTCTTCAATATGTCAAAAACAAATCTTCAATTCTTTGGATGTTTTCGATGTTTCGTGCTTCCACGGGCCTTCCACATTTTGGATCATCTTCAATTGATTCTCTGAAAACTTTTACTGTAAAATAAGATGGCGTATCTTCTCGATATTGGCCGATCATCCTTTCATAAATAACGCTTTTAAATTCAATCTTTACTTTACTCATTTTATCAGTTTTAATCCTCTGCAGAAATTGCAATAATTGTCTGACTTGAACAAAACGTGGCAAGTAAATCAACAAATGTCACAGTAAGTTGGCATCAAAAAATGGTAATTTTTACTTGTTATTTTCATAGCTAGGTAGATTATATAAAAATCTCCCCCCGCAAGTAGTTCGGCAGTTTGGTGTAGAAGGGTAGAAAGAATTTAAACCTCCTTTACAAGTGATAAAAACAAGTAACATACCACTGAACCGGTGCTTAAGTTCGAAAAATTAGAAGACCGGCACCTATATTCGAATTGAGCCCGAAATGTGTGACTTGTGATTTTTTAGTATTTGTAGCATCAGTACTGATGTATCTCTAGGACCTGCTTTAGATAACTAAGTTTTGGATACATTGGCAGTGACGACTTTCTGCTGAACTTTTTAAAAATAATTGAATCAGTTGACTTAGAATTCCAGGTAGTAGCTCAGAAAGTTAGTCTTATAGTGGTGTAATATGTAAAGGTAATGCTTCGTACTCACTTTAACTTAGACTGTTGTTTGTTGAGTTCCAGTTATACCTACAGAATCGAAATAAATACTTGATAATATTGGCCCACTATTTATAGTATTGATAAATTCTAGTATATTAAAAGCTTTGATTTCCAAAAATCGTAACTATTTGTTAGAGTATTGTTATTATTTTATATTTCGTTGAGTTATGTTAATTTGGAATCGTAGTAAAACTAGTTAATTGCCCATTGCTATTTCAAATAACACAGTTTTGTATTTCAGACACTAAACAAATGCTATTTTGAGATAACTTCATTTTTAGAGAATCCACATAAGTATCCCCATGAGGTAACTTGAATATAGCTGACTTCTTCGAATTATTTACATTTGCTTCATTCTATTCGAGGGCCGTGCTGCAATAATCAGAATTAATCCTATGCACGCACTGGGTTACTGTTACAGCGTTTTAAAATTTGTAATGTGTTAAAATGAGATATTCTAAAACAAAATAAGCGATTCTTTTTAAGCATACCAGAAGCAATATTATTCCTTAAAAATTACTATTGCAAACAAAACGAACAACTGTAAAATATATTATTAATTGTTGATTTTACTTTGCAAAAATTATTTTTACATTTTTCGCTCGTCTGTCAGACACGCTTACCGGAGATTGAGAGGTTGTAACGATCTTTTTTTCAAGACCAACCGATTTTGCAAGTTTCATCTATTTTCTTCTATTTTCGCGCCGTTATTTGTCAGGTGCGCTTTGGGTTGCCTAACTCCGTCTTTATTTGTTTGCATTCGCTGGGGTTTTATCTGATCCCTCCGCGTGCCAAAGAGCATTGTGTGTTAGTTATTGGTGCAAGACGCACGTATTGGTTCCGTTCCGCTATTTACGACAAACTTTGTAGTTGATTCTTATTCTTGAGATAAAACACCTATACTTTTAGGTGTTTTTAAGTACGGTTTTCGAAATGCCCGTCGAATCTGCAAATTCGCCGCCATGCTAGCAACATCGATTATTTCTGGATGAACCCGAAGTGCTGCTTTGGAGGGTTTCCTTTCGCCGTGGTCCACCTGTTGAATCTCCTTACTGGAGCCGCTTCTTTGGTCCGATTCTTTACGGTCCTAGTACGGCGATCCACGGTCTTGCGAAAAACGCCCGTTCGATGACTTCGAGGCGATGATCTCCAGGTACTAAGGATAGAATCCGCTTTTTTTCTTCTTTCTCTGAGAACCTCTACTATTAAGGTCAGTTTACATTAACTTCTCTACTGGCAACCGCCGAAGATGACGTAAGCTCATCATGATTTGGGACTCGCGAATTGCTTGCTCGCGTTCCGAACATTTATTTACTATAATTTATTGTTTTGTGCTTTAGTAACGTAATTCTAATTAATCATTATATTTATTTAATTTTGCCTGTAAATTTTCTACTAGTAATTTTGGAAAAGAAAT
>JAHWXV010954059.1:0-10006 GCA_024586415.1 Phrixothrix hirtus | reverse complement strand
AAATATATATATATATATATATATATATATATATATATATATATATTTACAGGAAAACATTTCTTAATAATTGGTTTACTCTAAATACTAAAAAGATTAAATAGCTTGGTTTAAAGAGAGGTGTTGGCGTTTCTACCTGATAAAACAATTTTCGAACGAGTAATAGAAACTATTCACCTTTATTTAGACTTAAATAAATGCAAGCTGTCTTTAATTTTTAAATAGAATGTCTTTTAATCAATTTTTAAAACGAAAACTAACCTTGCTGTTGTTGAAGCGAAAACTGTTCTCTATTCGCTTTTGATTATTTCACACGTTGTGTCGTGGTAAAACTAATTATTAATTGTAATATTGAATTTAAAAGATTACTATGCCGCTTTTTAACGTTTATACGATATGACTACAAAATTGTTTATGGAAGGAAAACAATATGAAAATAAGGCTGATTTCAGATGCAGCTTTAGCAACAGTGATGATGAATACATTCAACCCGTTGCACAACCCTCTGATAGTGTCTGAAGGCTAATCTTTTGAAGAAGACGGAAATAAACAGCTTTCTTCAATAACTAAGCAGACTACAATATGAATCCATATCGAAAGAAATTTCTGTATAGACAAGCTGAATGTAATATAATAAAAGATCCAAAGGAATATTGTGATATTTTTTTTGGGCAAACTTTAGTGGATTTTATTGTTGAAGTAGACAAATAAAATTGGGTAAACAAGAACTTCTAAGGTCTCGAATGTATTAGGCTAAGGAGAATAGATAACTGCAAGCACCTGACATAATCTATACACATAGATGGGAGGAAATTAAAAAGAACATCATTTTAATGATAACATTAAATCGCCGAATTGTAATGACCCCAAAAAAAGATAAATTGTTTAAAATTAGACCAAATTTCAGGCTGTAGCACAAGGTCAGTTGCTCAGTATTGACGTGCTAAAGCAGTATCTGCCAAATTAGCTTTATATTTATATCCCTATTTAGGGATACAAAGGTTTTGTGCTTTGTGGCGCAAGAGGCATTGTCCATAATTTTAGTATACAGGGTGCTCATTTTTTTATCTTCGTGTATGGGTAACGTTTTTATTAAAAGAGATATAAGGTTGGTTAAATTAGTAAAGTTGGTCAGAACTGGATTAGAGATCTAATGGCATGTTTGAAATTAACGTGGACTGCCAACTATTTGAAAAATGCTGATAAAACTGAGATTATCATTTTTTTTTAAAATGGATTAACTCTACTGCCGTTTAAGTTATATCAAAAGTAAAAACTTTGTTTGTATATCTTTTTGTGTAAAACTCAAAAAAATTCAACGCTTATTTTTTGAAACCAATAGTTTTCTAAATACGACATAAGCTTGTATGTATTTCTTTAAATGCAAATTATAGTTGATTTTGGTTTCATCAGAGAGCTAATTTTTTCCTTCTAAGATATTTTCTTACGTGAACTATTAAGTTTTCCTGAATAAATGTGCTGAAGTGGTGCCAAACAGCGATGTGTATATCCACTAATTTGGATAAATAACCGTTACAATTATTGTTCCCAAAATAAACGTAAATAATTCTCAAATTATTTTTGGGTACTATTTGCATCCCTATAATACCAAAGATAATGTCTCACACTAGATTTTTCTTTATTAAGACGACTAAAAAATTAAATTTCAAGATGAAACAAAAGGCGATTAAATATTACTAATGTTAATCTACAGTGTTATGAACAGGTGCGAAGAAGGTCTTGATAAATTCCAATTTATTAACAGTAACCGCAAAGTAAAATATTCTTGATTATATTCAATAAATTAACATACTATGTATACCCAATCAAATTATATTTCATATGAAAGTTCATTAGTGGCATGATGAATAATGATTTCATACCATAATTCAATATAACGAAGAAACAACTAAATTTAACCGCGTGTTAGTTACAAATTAAATGTGACCTCCCTAGCTTAAAATAAATGAACTAAAAATACACCTGGACTGTGGAAAACCATTTTAACAACACTGAGAACTTAATGATTTTTAAATAACTTCAGGCTGAATTTTTATGCGGAAATGGTTTAATCAAGGGTGGAAGATCCATCTAGCGATACAAAATTATGAATCCTTATTTTTGAATTATAACAATAACCTTTGGTGAAAAATACAATTACAAAATCATTAATTAAATCAAGCATTCGAATATATTATTAATACGAAAAAATGTTATATAATCAATGACAAAGTTGTACTATTTTTATATGGTGAAAATTCATTGGTATGTAATTATGGTTTATAAAAAATTTAGTTATTTACACAATGCGCTTTTAATATAGATAAACGGTTAGCAAGATAGGTAAAACTAAAATTGTCAAGGAATTTAATCTGAGTTTACTGTAATTATTGTATTTTTTACTTAGAGAAGTAAATGCAAAGACTTTTTGCTGGCTCGGATAACAGTTGCTACTTAATATTTTAATTGTTTTTTTCATTTATTTCTTTATTTTCCGTTATTATTACATGACAACTAAAAAAACATATTATAAAAATATATAATACATATTATATCCAAATTAATGGTTTGCTGAATTTGCGTCTGAGATATATGTTTCCTTAAATAACCTTAAGCGAGATGGTATCATATTATCTCAGCGACTGTTTTTAAGGACTAAATGTGATCTTCATTACTCTATTAATATTGTTTGCCGAATTTATTTTCGTGGATAATTGATTTTGTTCAATTAAACACAAGCGAGATAGCCTCAGTTTTTCGCGACAACCTCAAGAAATTAAATTATTTGCGATTTATTTAAATTATCGACGTTATTAATCAAGACTGATCAATCCTTTGTGTTCTTTCTACGGCAACCTTTATACTTTGATGGAAAAAAGAAATCTTATTTAATGTGTACAGACTGTTACGAGTATTTTCGGAATTAAATTAGGATTTGTCGATGTTAGTATTTCTCTGACACCCGTTTATTTATTTTGGTTATTTATAAATATCAAGGGCAAGTATTTCAATACTAGTTTCAGATATAGTGTATTTAAACCATGCTTTATTTCCATAGAAACCATATCTATAACAAGTGTAGCGTATTAGATCTGAAATACCAGGCTTAAGTGTTTTCTAAAAATTACTGTAGTTTCTCGTATTTTAATTTCATATATTTTATTTGCATCACGCGTTCGTACGCATTGTATAATGTTTATGACTCTCAGCGCCTGAGTTTTGTCTGTTCCTTTGAAATTTTTAATGCTAGATAGGTTTTTCCGCCTTCTTAAACATTATTTACAATGGTTACCTATTACTACATCAATATATAATGTTATGAACGTGATCTATTATTCCTAGCTTAATGTTCAATTACAAATAATAACGTACATCTGTATTAAATATAAATATGGAGAATGCCTTTCTTAAGCCTCACATTTCATGAAGAACAAAGCAAGATTATTGGGGAAAATGGCATGTCTTTAAAAGGCAAATGTGATAAAAATGGAAAACCTCAAGTGGTTGGCTTACTTTAACCAAACCAGAAATTTGTTAAGTCTTTAGACAAAGATGGCAGTTTAAATAATTTTATACAGCGTTTCTTTTAGTGAATATTGAAAAACTAAATAGAAATCTGTGACCGTCTTTAAATTCATAAACTCGTCTACTATCAAGTTTGTGTTGTCAAGAATATTCTGCGTAGTCGTAAAAATGTGACCATAAAGAACTTTGAATAATTTTATTTATTGTAATGATAACTAAAGACATGAGGATGATGAAGAAAATTGTGATAACGTTGTTAGACACCATAATTAATAAGTAAACAATTACGTTGTTCCAACATTGAAAATTTAAATAAACCATCATTTAATTTAAATTTCTAAATAATTTCGCTGTAATATAAAATAACCAGTAATATTAAATTTTAAACTAAGTTTCACAGATTATAAAAAGTTATACGTTTACAAGGTTCAAAGTGCCCATAATAAACAAATCGCTAGTGAGTTTTAAAATTTGTATAAAAAAATAAAAATTCAAAGCATTGGAATGTAAAATGGAATTATGCAACGGCATTTAACATAAAATCCCTTAGAGTAAAGATGCCGCCAAAGGGAAGCACTATTTGCCGACGTCCATAAAAAGAAACCGGGATTTGTCATAAAGTGCGAAAGAAAAAAACCACGATTTGAAAATAAATTTAACGTTATTTCAAATATGAAACCAAAAATTTTGAAATTTTGAATCAGCCGATTGGATAGAAAATACAGGAGTGGGATGTCGCGTTATCTTACCTTATCTTATCTCTTCTTGTGTAAGTGGGTATCGCTGTTGAATTAATCAAGCAAAGACAAGTTTTAAGATCCGTTGAAGTCAGAAATGTAGATCATCTTACTTTATGTTACATATGTGTAAATCGTAGCATTATTAACCTCTGAAGTTTACATTTTAACGTAAATTAAATTTTCCTAAGCTAAACAGGAGAATAAAATCCAATTGTCAAAGGCGCAACTTAAGAGAAGACCGGAAGTTTGAATTGGATCTTTAAAGGGGACGTAAATCCTTTAAAAGACAGCTGACCTGGAATTTGAATAGCCAGATGGAAGTCTAAGATGTTAAAATCGAAGATAATACGAACGAAATTTTAAACCGTAAATGTATTTATCAAATCATCTTAAACGTTCAATGAACAAATAAAACCAAAGGTGCTTCATGTTTGTTATTTTAATTTTTAAAATTGTTTTAATTTTGAATAAATAATTTTAGAGAACCAGAAGTTCTTTCCCTGATGCAAATTAATAAAATTGCAGTAAATTCTTGTTACTACCTGTCATTAACTTGCAAGGGAAACGACTGATGGGTTGTAAACATTAAATGTTTTCTTTAAGCTTTGGTGTACGTTAATATTTAAATGTGAATATTGTTGATTTATTATTTATTTTGAATTTTAAATAAATGTACAGATCGTAAAGCTTTGTTCTTACTTGGTGGAATATAATAAAGTCCTTAATTAAATAATATTGGTGCGATCACTAAGGTGACTAACGTAAACATTTAGACTAGACAGATTATGCAAAATTTCTCTGCAGGTAAAGAAAAGGATTGTAAATATTAGAATCCGTTATTCGGAAGGGTGTTAACCCTAAACTGGTTGACAAAGATCAATACAGTTCGAACTAGTTTGTCTACCTCAATTCTAAAATGAAACAAAGATTACGTAACTAAATTACGTAATAAAGCAATTTATTATAATTGTTTATAGCTGCCAAACTTAGTAGCCCACAACGTCAAATGTGATTGTCCTAATAATCTACACAAGAGAAAATTACGAAAGTCGGTTCGCAGTGCATTGCAATAAGATGCTATTGCAGTCTTGCTTAATCATTATGGTATCTTTCCCACTGCTTCCGTTACATATTTCTCTTTGTATTTTACTTCTCTTCTGGGGTTTCAACCAAGATATCACATTATTTATGCTGGATCATCTGTGTAATGCCTCCCAATTATTACAAGCGGCATCATTTCGCTCAGTGGTGCTAAAGGAATGAAGCTCAAGGTTATCCTACTCTGGCTTGTCCATTTACACCTACTGCTCACTTTAAATCTTCATTTGGACTCAAATCGATTAAATCGATGGTTATCAAACGGTAATAAAACCTAAAATATGACCTTTTTTATGCTTATGATCGTAAATTAGAATTCTTATTATTTACAAAAAGTGTATTAGATTCGGTTTAATTAATTTTATATGCTCAAAAGTATTTTTAATTAAAATAATCTGATTTTGAAACGGAATACGATTATAAAAGGTTTAATAGAAACTTATTTTAGTGTTAATATTACAATTTACTAGTTTCGAGTTTGTAATAAGTAAAGCTCATCTTCAGAACTAAAAGTGTATATAGAAAAGCATGTATGTAAAGGGTGTAACACAAAATGAAATTAAAACAGAAGGTTGGAAACATGTTAGTTAAAAACTTGATGGGAAATTATTATGAAGAAATAGATATTACATTAAAAGTAGTTTTTGGAGGAATAATTAAATTGTCTGTTATGTAAATATTGAAACTTTCTAGGGGAATCTGTTCGTTGAGTAGGTTTATATTATCATTTATATGGTAATAGTTAATGTAAATGTCTCCGAATATATTTAATAATTTATATTTACTCAAATTGGACTTTGGAATAATTATGTCATTGTAAGTGTTGAATTTACGACCAGTTTCTAATATGTGACCAGCAAAATATGAAATTCCATTGACATAGATGTTTTTGTCATGGATAACACGTACGTGCTCTTTTACTTTGGTTGATGAATCCTTTTGTTTGGCCTATGTAATAACTGGGTGTATTTTTCAATAAACATAAGCTACAATTTAATTGATATAAGAGATAAACAGTGT
Organism: Phrixothrix hirtus; assembly: GCA_024586415.1. NCBI lineage: Eukaryota > Metazoa > Arthropoda > Insecta > Coleoptera > Phengodidae > Phrixothrix > Phrixothrix hirtus. The sequence continues at coordinate 3,623 of JAHWXV010954059.1, read as the reverse complement.
TTTTAAATTTATTAAAATAATATTTGAAATTCAGACCCCTTTTGAAAACCATTTTTGTTTTCTTTTTGAAAATGTGGATATTTTTTGGGAAAAATTGTCTACGAAAGGTATTTAAACGTGCTTGTAATATTTTATTGATAAACTTGATAGGGTAATTATTTTGGTTAGCTAGGCAATATATAGTGTTTAATTCCTTTGTTTTATATTAATAGGATAATGGATAATTGTGTAGTCTATGCGTTAGATAATTAATGTAGGCGAGTTTGTACTGAAAGGAACAGTTGAAGTGATAAGGGTTAAGATGTGTGCTTGTGGTGTTTTTTCTGTAAATGCCGAAGCCACTACAGTTGTTTAAATTAATAAAGATATCTAGGGAAGGTAGACTATTGTTAGTTTGTAACTCGTAGGTGCATTGACGGATAGGATGTACATTGTTAATGTAATCGAAAAATTTTTTGAAATCGTTCATGTCGCCTTCGAAGATTATCACTATGTCATCTACACATCTCTTGTAGTATTTGATGTGGGTTTTGTATAAGGAATAGGTTTAGATTTTCTTAATTACAATTTCATCGGGGAACATGTTGGCTAGTAACGATGATAAAGGGTTTCCCATGAGGAGTCATTTTTCATTCTTATAAAGCTTGTCGTTGAATTTAAAATAATTTTGAGTATAAATAAGGTCAAAAGCAGAATATAAGAATTGGATAATGTTATTATTCAAGTGAGAGTTAATTATATGTTGTTTTAGTATGTTGATTGATGAGTTAATAGGAGTGTTGGTGTAAATATCTTCTATATCAAGTGAAGCGAGAAAGTAATTGTGGTTTAATTTAATTCTATTTATAGATTCCATTAATTCAGATATGCTTGGAAAAATGAAATGAGTTTTGTAAATATTATTGTTAATTATTAATAGGTTTATCCATGACATTTATTCGTTAGTGGTTAAGAAACAACAGGTCCTAGTGGAATGTCTATAAAAAGTGTATTTTCAGGGTGATGAGTTTTGTGAATTTCGGATAAGAAGTATATGAAGGAAACAGTGGGAGTATGGTTGAAAAGTTTATTGGGATTAAATGTAAAGGGTAATTTTTGTCGCGGTAGGATCAAAACCTTTTAACTAATTTTTTTGAGGTAGAGATTTAGTTAAATTTAAGCATTGAATCTTTATAACTTCATCAACGGTTTTACTAGGAAACGTTTAATTTTAATTGCGTTTTAAAACAGAGGGATCATTATGGTTAATAGGTTTTCCCCGATCTCATCAGTTCCTGTTTGTTTACATAAATTACTAATTGACTTTCATATGAATTGTGAGTATATTATGTCAAACGCTAAACTTTTTTTTGTTTTTACGTGGAGCATCTTACTTTAAGAATGAGAGCTAATTTAGCAAAACGGGTGTGACATTCAGAAAATCCATACAATGTTAGCTTATAAATGACAAATAAAAATCATATGCATAAAACGTTATAGAGATGCAAATAATGGTCAAAAATAATTATACTATTATTCAGTTTATTTTGGGATAGATAGTTGCAACGGTCACTCATCTAAATTACTGGGCACGCAAAACGCTGCTTAATTCCAGAGATTTTCTCGGATAACTCGCTTCAACTCATTTTTTCAAAGAAATCAAAAGGTTCATGTAAAAGAGTATTAAAAACATTAGAACCCTGGTAAGTTTTAAAAAATCATTAGAGCCGTTTTCGAACAATCGCGAAAAACTTAAAAATCGAAAGGATAAAGTGGCATTTTCAGTCATTCGATTTAACTAAATTCTTGCTCTCGCATGTCAGGAAGGTAGACAACTTAAATTTTTGAGGTATATTGTTCACAATTATTACTTTAACTACTTCCCATTATTCCATTTTCAGAAATTTATTAGAGAAACAGCTTAGTTCATATAAAATAGAATTAAATAGTGAAGAAATATACTAAGTTTAAAACAGTCGTTAGAGCTGATTTCAAGAAAATCGCGAAAAACACTAAAAATTCGAGAAATATCTAAAAATAGCAGAAATAAAGGGCTACTTCCGATTTTAACCGAATTCTTGATTTTACATACAAGGGTAGTTGACTAGAAGTTTTAGTTTCATAGTTATTTGTTTCAGAGTTAACGGAAAAGGTAGTTTTAGTTATGGGCATTAAATGACTAAGAAAAATGATTAATTTAAAAAAGATCGTTAGAGCCGATTTCGAAAAATCGCGAAAAACCAAAAAATGACAAGAGTAGAGTGGAATTTTCGGTTATCGAATTTCAGTCAAATTATTGCGGTCCCGTGCTTATATGGATACAAACTTAAATGTTAAGTTTTGTTTATCTACGAGTTTTCGTTTTCGTGATATCTTGTTCAGACACAGACCAATTTTTAAAATAGTATATTAAAAAACAAGTTTCATAATACATGTTTTTATCACATGAGTTCAAGTTTAGAAAACGATCCTCGTAGAGACGAATTTCTACTGAACGAGTGTGATAAAACGTCTTATGAAACGAGTTTTTTATACTATTTTATCTATTTACTAAAAATTTAGGAAAAAACACACTTGTTTGACATATAATTCATTTAGACATTTTAGTGATAGTTGGCGACATTGACGTTTTTACATTTGAATATGAAAATCTTGTCAATTTTCTATTCGATTTTGACGTTTAATAAGGTTAATTACTAATGTTACCAACCTTTTAAAATAATATATTCCGTGTTAAAAAGAAGGCCATTATGAAACTCAAATAGATTTCGAAATGAGCTAATTTTGATACCTAAATAGATAAAAATTATTTTAGGACTCGGGCGGTCCGAAAAGTGTATTTCCACTAAAATTTCGACATCGAAAATTTTAGACGAAAACAATACTTTCTATTTTACCTATATTTCATATAGAGTAAGATAAAGTAAAGTAAAAATAAATGTAATTCATGTGATTATGCCTAGAAAGAAATTTTGATTAATTCAGATCAGCAATTTGTTGCTGAACCTAATTGAGCCACTATTAAAATTTACTTCTCCCATTTTGAAACTTTATTGGTGAGCGCGATTACAGTTCTATAAAAGACTATTTAATTGTATATGAACTAAAACGTTTATAAAATGTTACCAACTAATGTAATTCAAGCTTTTATTTACTTTATACACAGATTACAGTCGCTATTTGACAAAGACATTAGTGCATGCGAATTATAGTAAATACTAACTAGCCCTAAGCAATTGCCTTTGCAAGTTAACTGGACCATACTGGCGTCCTACTTTACAAAGCGTTATATATGGAATGGACAACTTGCGTTACATATAATCAAAAAAAAACACCTTTACAGATACTATTATACAAGGTATATCGGTAGCGAAGACCCGATGTTTATATGGCTATAATTTATTCTTTAATGCATAATTAAGGTATAGATTTTTTTATAAAAATATCACTTTTATGTTTAATACCTAAAGGTCCATTCACACGGGCGTGAAAATACGCCGCGGTATGTAAACAAAGCGGAATTGACTCTTAAATCAAATTACACTAATGTAATAACTAGGGGGCGGAATATATGCAAAGTGCATATATATGCATTTTTTGCATATTTTGTAAATTTTATAATGAAATGCATATTTTTCACAAAT
>JAHWXV010954025.1:0-12300 GCA_024586415.1 Phrixothrix hirtus | reverse complement strand
TATATATATATATATATATATATATATATACATATTTAATTCAACAAATTGTCTATTATTGTCACATCTAATTTCGAAAACCTAATAAGCCATAAGGCGTCCATTACAGTTGGGTAACTGCTTCTATTTATGATGTTTTATCGATTAGGTTATGAACCTAACGTTAGACACGTATAATCTGCAATAATCTTGAAAATGTTTCATTTGAAATAAAGCTGGCTGTGAATAAACTAAAGAACCGGTACTAAAACCCACAATGTCGAATTTCACACGATACCTAACTTATCTTCGGAAAATAAATTCAGGATTAAAATCAACTTGAAAGCGAAATTACAAAGAAGGTTATACAAAATACTAAATATAATACTGTTATAAATACAAACCGCGATTTTGATTAAATGTTGGTCAACTTCATATTATAAACATAGCTAAATGTGAATGGCATACGTGACTAACAATTTTTAACTTACTTTACGTATAAAATAACATTTACTGTGTTGCACTAGATCAAATTTGTATCGTCTACAATCTTAAAAATGCTGATGTAAAAGTTTTTCATACTTTAGCAATACCTTTTTTGCATTAAATTAAAGATATAGGTGTTGTCTCGAACATACCAACACGTAAAATCGATCGAGCTTTAAATGAATTAGATGGACATCGTAGCTTAGAGCTACTTGAAATTTGGTGGATGGAAAATTCTTTCTCTTTTGAGGAGCACATGAATGATTCGATTATTACGTAAAAGTTCAAATATATTTAAAATATCATTTTACTATTATATGAATAATATTAATCGTAGTTACATCTTTTGGATCAGCAGCGTTTCGTTTCTCTTTTTTATGAAAAATGTTTATAGGTACAATTTTGAAATACAGACAACGAAGTTTCTTTGTGGACTAAATTTTAACATATACCTTAGCACACAGCTATGCATAGGAAACAATACCGCGCAAGGGTGTTTCTAAAATACATACGTTTTAACGTCACTAGCTTATACAGTTTATAAGTTCTAAAGAACTCATACCTAAAATCAAGAATATTTTAAAACAGCTGTAATATTGTCATATTAATAGTTTAAGGTTTAATAAATACTGCTTAGAAGAAATGAAATGACGTTGAACACATTGTCAAATTCCTTAATCATTTATAAATGGTTAATTACAGCAGTGGCCTAATTTTATCTTTTGGGCTAATAGAAATTCATTTTAACCTGAAAATATTCTACAAACAATTATTTCAAAAATTCAAAATTATCGTTAATGTATTGTTCCTTACGTGTGTATTTGATATGTGTATGTGCTGCTTTAAATATGCGTTTGTTATATTTTACACTAACTGAATAAATATTAAATTTGTTAAGGTGAGAATCGTATATATAATTTTATTTATAGGTTGCTATGCGCCATAATAGACGACGATTCATTTATAAATGGTTAAAAAATCAAAGTACTTCTAAAATCGGTGCTAAATCTATTCTAATTTGCAGCTTACAATAAAGGAAAATAATTATCAATATCTAAATATGGAGTTAAACGCTGCACCAATAAACTCACACAAATGCAACGTTTCGAAGACAATATCTACCTTAGTTATTAAGCACAATAAAGCGGTTAAATTAATTTCAGAATTCAAGTGAAAATTAAACAAAAACACCAAACGAGACAAAGTGGCTAAAAAATAAAATCTTTTTTAATTGATGTTACTTAAATTAACAAAAATCTTTAAAATGCAGTTTTCATTCATGCATCCTATATAAGCTGTTTGCTTAAGCTTTTCTTTGAAAATGTTAGGCTCTGCAGATAACTGTAATGAAACTTAGGGAAATAGCTTACGTAAAATTATATAATGAAAACTACATCTTGACGAATTTTGTTGATATAAATAACAATTAGTTTCCTTTCGTTAAAGGAGACAATCTTTTAGTGACTTTATCATGTTTGATGGTTTTTGTTCCATTTTTAATTGAATTCCTAAACTGATTTACTATTTGATTGTACTTGACAGTTAAGATATTTTCTTCGAAATGTTGTTTGTTTGAGTTTATAGGTTCAGGCACTTCTTGTTCAGTTATTGAGTTAACCAAACTTTTGGCAAAGATTTACATTTATGCTTTTTTGTAAAGACTTCTTTCCCACTAGCTAATAGTTATTTTTCACTTTAGCAGCATTTAATACCATATTTAGATATTGGTGTCTACTTAAAATTGCAAACAATGGAGCACAGAAGGTACTCAAATGTAAATAAATTGAAAATGTATCCAATACTATTAAGGAGCAAGTATCCAGCCAGTTTATTATTAATAACCAAGTCAAAAATAAACAGCAATAAACATTAATTTTTGATCTTCTTGGTTATTTGATTGACTTGACTTGACTTGGCCGTTTTAGTGAACGCAGATTCATACACATACTGCTAGAAATTATAAAGCAAATTATTGTCGTAGTTAAACATTTTATTTTACCAGAATAAAAGCCATCTAAATTCATCCTCTGGCTTTATATGAATACGTAAGTATATGACCAAAGCTTGTTTTTAGTACTAGAATGTATTCTAAAGTAACCCTTTATATTGTTAACCTGTTTTGGCCGTGGTGGCATGTTTGACTGTTTGAGGCCAAAGGATGTGGCTTCGAAAATCATAAAGGTTAATAATTTTTCTCGGACAAGTGAATAGAATGCTAGGCTCTGTACTACAATTACATTGGGCACAGTAAAATTTCTGCAGTTGTTGTTTAAATTCTATTAAGCTTGGCTAAATAATCATAGCAGTTAAAACTATGATATCACATAGAATTTTCACATCCTTACGCTTGAACGATAACCTATAACGGACCGAAACGGGTCTTAGGCCTCAGGTGGTCGAGGGTAATGCCGCTTTGGTACTGAAATAACTCGTTGCTCCGGCAGCGACAATGAAGTGGGGGTTTTACAGTTTTATTCGTAGAAGTTGAGCTAGAAATTCAGGACGGCTATCGTAAGTCAAAATTTGGGTAAAGGTCGTGATTTTTGGCGCCACCTTATCTTTGGGCGAGACGGTAGTTTGAATTTCTGGGGGCCACTGATAAGGACGATAAGCTCCAACCGTAATTGCGATGGTTGTACTCAGGGTACTTACAAGGAACTAGATTTCTCGTACGCCACTACAGAAGTCATACTAAAATCGTAACATCAGACTTACAACATGTAAGCGTTATCTAAATACTTGAACCTATTATTTTTTTGTAAGAAAATTAGTATTATAACGTATTATTGAAATTATTAGAAATTCTAAAATAAGATTTTTAAATTAACATTATAATAAGATAAAATAACCTTTACATACAATTAATACCAATTTGCGTAAACAATTAACTACTCACTAATAAATTGCTTATAGTTAAAACAATAAATCAAGAAGGGGTCCCCGAAATTACTTATGTATAATGCTGCTAATCAATTAACAAAATATTGACCCCTTTTGAATTTAAGGTGATTCTAAACAGTAAAAATTAACTATACTAACTGATCATGAATTTTTAAGTTCAATTTAAAAAGAGTTCACGTAATTTAATAACAAAATGGCTCATGTGACTAGACGTTAGTAACTTCCCTAGCGAATGGTTATTTACAGAATATATTGGGGTTGTCAGGCGGAATAGGGCTTAATAACGGACTAAAATGACCACTTACGTGTGATTTCCGAGATTCGGGACCTTTACCAGCGGAATAGGGTGTTCCCAAATTACAGATAAAAGTCCTAGTATTTTTTGGGCGCGCTTACAAACCATAAACAGATATACAATACAATTTGCTACAAAATATTATTGAATGTCTAGGGTTTCATTTAAAGTCACTCAACAGTATTCGCAGGGTTCCATTGCGCGAAGCTTTTGAGTCAATGAAACGTTGAGATATTCTGGGCCATTGACGCTTGACATGTATTGATACGTTCGGGGCTCCGATCGAAATTGTGATGATCTCCGAGTAAGTGTATGCTAAGGTGTGGCATACAAGGTTATTTTAAGATTTACCAACGAAGTTTAACACAGTATGGTACTGCAGAGGCCTAACAACGTCCATTAGTAAGAAAATCACATAATATAGAACGATTTCCTGAAAAAATTGAAAATGTCGGTTTTTAAGAACTACGGGAAAATGTGATACAAATATATACGACAAATTTTACGTGTTGTAGACGAATAACATGCTATTTTAATACCAAATTACATAATTTATGTTTGCTTCCTATGTACATGGACTTATTCTGATGTAGCCATTGACCTATTGTTTTATGAGTTTGTAGACAAGAATTTTAAAATTAATTTAAAGCGCGTTTAATTAAACAATATACCATATACTGATTGTTATAGGAAAGATAATTTTATATTTCTTTTTTGAAACGTTTAAAAAAATTCTAAATGACTTTACAATATTAAAAGACATTATTCCATTACTACGTGTACGTTGGTTTTTAAATTACACTAAGAGTCGGTATTTCAATCTATACTTAAGTAAAAGCTCAGTATAAAGGTAAGCTTAAAGTACATTATGTGGATTTCAATATTTATTGTTAAGCGTCCCTAAAGTAAGTAGCTTACATGAACCAGAAGTGTGGTTTGGCTTAAGCCACTTGGCAAAAGGTTAAGCGATAAAATATTTTTAGGTTAAGATATTGCTACCTATCAATTAAAACTTGATTAAATATTTCAAATATGGATCTAACAATATTGGATGATACAATTGATAGCAGTGATGTTGAAATTATAATAGAGTTTATTGAAAAGCTTGGCAAAGAAAGAAAGGAAATAATATAATAGAAATCAGTTGGGCCATTTTACAGTGTGGGATGGTATTGAATTTTACGGTAGGTTTAAGTTATCGAAAACAATATCCAAGCAGCATTTTTAGTTATTAGAATGTATTAATAATTCCTAAGTTAACTTCAAGATGTTTGGCTACTAAATGGGGTACAACGCATACTAAGATATTACTCGTTTATCACCATTGCAATTACGTTTCTCTGAAAAGAGAGTTACGTATTAATTCCGTTATAGTTTAGTCGTTGAAGCTTGTAATTATTTTGTCACCTTCTAACAATGTTGTTTCTATTTTACTTAAGTAACTATCGTTTTCTATAGAACTGAAGTAACGAGGAATATAGTAAACAGTGACTAAGGATGAATATATACTTCTATAATAATTTGGAAAGTATAACATGTACAATGCTCTTAAAATAAATACGAATTCCTGTTTATTGATAAATGTGATTATGATACTTCCATAAAATATGTGCGTCTCAAAATAAAAATTGCCAAAATTATATAAAAAAGCCACTGAAATATTTGAAGTGAAAATATACAACATATTTTCACGCAAGCTGTAGATATAATTTATATGAAGTTAAAATAAATAAAATATTAATAAAAGAATTTAAACAAGATAATATTATTCATTGGTTAGTATTAACAACTTCAATAAAATATAGTGATCTTCACATAAATTTACTATGTAGTGTAACGTTTATTTTTATAAACCTTTCATTTTTTTAAAATAATTTGAAATTTTAGTTGCAACGTTTCCACTAGCAACATCCTGTACATAAATTTCCTAAAGCTACAAGATACGACAAAATTCTAATTTCATTCGCTATATCCAGTTTTTAAATAAGTTTTGTGTTTTTGCTTAATTCATAATTTTAAATTTAAGTTGTGGGTTTATATTTTAATTATTCTACGGATGTACTTATAACTAATTATTAATTACAAAGGGTTCCGACAAGTGTCGCCGCCTTTTACTCCTTTTGTTAACGTATCGTTAAAAATGTGCATGTTGGTTTTATCCTTGAGCTTGCTAACGCCATAATGCAAGATGGTATTCTTAATGTGAATTCTTCGACAGAATACGCTTTTAAAATTTTAAAAATGTTTCGAACAACAGTTCCTTATTTAATAAAGCATGATTATGTTTCTGTGGAAACTACGGTTTGCGCGGGTAAGTTATAATAATTAATTAACTTCCGTAGTGTAAGCCTTTTTTTTATTTTCAGTTTCTTTTGGATGCTTGTAAATAAAATACATACTTCTATATTTCTTTGATGGGTTTGTGGATTCTTCGCAAACTGCCGATTGCTGCTGGATTATGGTTCTAAATTGTGTTTGTAACTATTGCCCATGATCATCAGTGTTATCTGTGATGCTGTCGATCGTGGCTTCGTTTTTCTGCGATATATTAAGAAATATTTTTTTGTTGCTGCTCTAATCCTGTTCTCCGAAAACTTCTACAAGATTTGATTTATTTAAGAAGTTTACTTATTAGAATTTCAACTCCGTTAACTAGAAAATTTTACCTTCAAGAACGAAACCGTTTAGATATATATTATTTATCGTTTTAAAAGATAAACGTTTATACACGTGCTACATCTGTAACTTAATGTTAAACCGTGAACATTTCATTTCATGAATTACCGTATTGTACGACTTCTTATAGTTTCAGTTAGATATTGTGTTTAATTGATTATTTTAATTATAATTATAAACTACCATATTTATTGGTCTATTTTGTTGAATTGTAGAATTTGCCTAAACAATAACCAAATTTTGAATTCATTGTATAGTTTCTTAAATCACACTTAAAGAAAAGATAATTAAGTAATAGTTTAAATTGTCACCTAATATGAATATGATAACGAATATTGATATTTATTTATGTGAATAGCTACGAAGCTTGTTTTCTGTAATCCATTTTTATAAAGCCAAACATTGTTTAAGATAACGTATTATTACAGAAAAGTTAATCTTCGAAAACTTTTAATTGAAACTTACTGCACTGATTTTATTTAAACTTTTATTTTCTACGTCTATTTTACCAATTCTGATTCAGGTAGCTGATGTTTAGTTTCTCTAGAGAACCCAGATACACCTGGTATAATTGACTAAATGAAATTAGATAATTATTTATCATACGAGGTACAATCATTTAATGTTTAAGTGCTACACTGTTTCGCTACGTTTATTTTGTTAATTTTATAACTCTATACTTTTATAAATCAGTGACAATACTTTAAGATAGTTACGTTTATGTTTACTTTTGGTTGTGAAATTAAAATACTCGTCTTATTTGCATGAAAATGTTTCAATCACATACAAAATAATAATACTTCAAAATAAATAGGTTAACAACACGTTGCCTTTGTTATTTAATAGAATATAACCATACCTTTAGATTAGTATTTTATTTTTGAACATTTAGGTTGCTGCGAGATCCAGAAGGTTGTGACGATTTCGACCCGAGGTACTCATTTTCTTATTATACTACGCTTCAACGGTAAGTTAGTACGTGATTCTCTTTCAGTATCAAGCAGAAAAACCCTTATCAGACATCTCCATCCACACCCAAACGCTGACATTGTGATTATTATTTCATTTATCCTGAATCTACCATCATATTAGTTCAAGTTACCATAATTTACGTATATAAAGTACTTTTTACTTTCATGAAGTAATTATAACTGCCAGTAATGTTTACTGGGATGTAAAATATTCCTTTTAACTATCAGGTACCGCTTACATAACTACTACAGAAAGTATACAAAAAGAAAGTTCGTTATAGGTACAGGCTGTTAAGGCGTTCCCTAATCTAATAGCGTTCCCGATTCATGTGCGTTGCAGCATATTGAATAGTAGTTTCTTTCTATTTATAAGAAATAGTATGAAAACTAGGAATACTGCAAAATATTGTGTAGTGGTATCGGAAACGTGATCACTGTTAATATAGTGTTTTAAGTTTATATTAATAAACGTTCGTTTACTAGAAATAAATTGACTAATTATAAATCATCAATATTAACTACAAATAAAATTTAAGTACTGTTTTGGCCGGAACGTTTGCTAAGTATAAATAAATTGAACTTTTCATAATAAAAGGAATTATTTATTAATCATTAATCAGCAATATTTATTACAAATAAAGTTTAAGTCGTGTTCAGGTGTAAACCATTCACTTATTTTCCTCAAATTAGGTATATTATTTATACATAAATTATACATAAATAACTCAAAATTGTTTGTTTATTTATAACTAATAATGTGATTTATTACAAACAAAATGTGATCAAACAAATATTTATTCAGAAATATCCCAGTTTTTCTTTCAGTGTAGGTACGATGCATAAATTGTAGAAGAAGTAGAAAGTAAACTATTTTTAATACCGTTATACCAAAATTTATTACCCATGGAAATAATCTCTAGTATTTTTCGAGTTTTTAATAAAACTCGACCGTCACGTGGTAAATGTTTTCCATTTATATAATATTAAATAAAGTCGTTTTCATTGGGGTTTTTATGACAATATTAAGCGCTGTTGTGAGCTATATAATAAAACACATAAGGATATTATATACCTTTAATGTTTTAGTTTTTAGTTTTTACAAGTTTGTATATTATTTTCCCTTTGTTTTAACGCTTTGACGAAACAGTTATCATCAAAAATATAAAAAATTTTTAGGGAAATACATAAGTGAAAATAGAACGGTTTTGGTATATAATCTAAAAGATAATTAAAATAATTATAGTGTTAATATAAATAAATACTATATCTTACATCAAACATTTCATTTTAATCCAAAAGGATTTATTTACTTATTAACGGCATGGAGTTTCAAATTGCAAAACTTTTAAATGCATTAGTAAGATTAATTCAGCAAATTTAATCTGAGTTTTTTTTATTAAAGTTTTAAAAACCAACACATTTGGCCGTGAAGGCCACTTTTATAAGTAATGGAAATTTCACCAATTTTATATTTATGCAGATCTAAAATTAACAATTAAACATTATATGAAAATCATTTTAAAAATTATCAACTTACATTGCATAATTTCTTTAAACAAATTCTGAATACGGACGAATATTAATACAATCATTTTTAAAAACCACAACAAATAGATGGCGTTAACTACCAATACTATAATTTCGAATTGAAATAGTGTCTGATGTACATACAAAGTGAATCATAAAATTTATATGGTTAATATTATAATGCAATTACAAAACTAATATTTGTTTAAATATTAATTGAAACTGAATACAAAGTTAAAAAAAATTTATTTTTAATTATTTATATGTAAAGCAAGCATTATTGATTCAGTTTATAATAGATTTTACTCAGATTTTGTATATCGTTTTTGAAATTCACAGTATTTTTGATATTTAATATATAGAACATATCCAGGAATAACCTGTTTAAATATTTAGTTTCTCTATCTAGGATTTTTATATTATTAAAATCAAAAGAATGATTTAAATCTAAAGCATGTTTAGTTAAAGCTGTGGAATTATTTTGCTGGGTGTGTATATTTGATTTATGAGCAGCTATCCTTCTTTTTAAATATTGCTTTGTTTATCCAATATAGATTGGATAGTTTATCAAAAGGTATTTTGGATTTTAATTTACTAAACAAGCAATTTAAAGTATTAAGATTTTTAAATGCTTTTGTAAAATTATGTTTACTTAGAAGAATAGAAGTTTAATTAGAGAGTTTAGGAATAAATGGCAAAACTATATACTTTTGCATTATTTGTTGCTGTTAAGTTACTAAGTTATTTTTGGGCACCAAGTTACTTGTTTTGAATTACTTTCAATATTATTTATTATCTTTGATCTTATTGACATATATTTATTTATAAAATGCAACGGAAAATTATTTTTAAGCAAAGCTGTGGTCATTTTATTTAAATTATTTCTATGAAATTTTTCATTTGAAAATTTAATAGCTCTATGAACCAAGCAATAAATTACGTCTATTTTATACCTTTTTGGTGTGCATGAATAAAAGTATAAGCATCTTTGTGACCAAACATCCTTAGTAAACCAATTTGCTGTCATTTTATTATTTTATCGTTAATTGTCATATCTAAGAAATTTAATTTATTATTTTCTTCAACCTCATAAGTAAATTGCAATTTATTATGAACGGTATTAAGTTTGCTCAGACTGAAACTTAACTTATTTTTATGAATTATTGCGAAATAGTCATCAACATATCTTTTAAATAATAAAACATCACCATTAAGCTTAGGTATAACATCATTTTCAAGTTCTTCCCTGACTAAATTTGCAATAGTCACTGACAGAGCAGATTCCATTGGAGTTCCAAAAGTTTGACATTTTCATATTATAAATATGAGCATTCATAGCAAATTTGAACTGCTCTTATAGAATCAATTATGTTAATTGTAGTATACTTCTCAATTTCAAACCATCTGTTATCTAAGATTTAAAGTGCTAAATTAATAGAAATGTTCATGAATAATGAAGTTACATCGAAACTGACCGTAATGAAGTTGAAGGTATTTTACTATTAAATGAGTCAATAAATTTTTTAAAATTCCAGGAATCTTTAATGTAATATTGATTCTTTCCTATAACATTTAGTAAACATTTAGATAGAAATTTTGAAAGTTTTTGAGTAAGGGCATTAATTATACTAACAATAAGACGTAAAGGTACATTATGCTTATGCAATTTAGGCAAAGTATTTATTTTTGGAGGGATAGAATTATTATTAATTAAAGTATAATAAGTTTTGTTATCAAAATTATTCTGCTCAAATAAATAAGTAATAAAATTATTAATTTTTTTCTTGAAAAGCATTAGTACGATCCTTTTTTATTATTTTATAAGTAGAATTATCACTTAATAATTGTAACGTTTTATTATGATAATCGTCTCTATCCATAATTACTGTTTTTTTGGTTTTATCAGCATTTAGGGTTAATATATTTGATTGGGTTTCAATAAAAGTTTTAGTTAGTTTAATTTGTTTGTTTATAAAACCATCAAATGGCAATGTAAAACGTTTATTATTATTTATGTTATTATTAAAATTAGTTATGACATTAGTTACTTCAGTTCTAATTAATTTTGTTTATCAGAATTAATACATTAAATTTTACCTTCAATTTCAGCTAAAATTGATTTTATAGGTAATTTATTATTATTTGTTAGATCTTCATTTATAGCAAAAGCTAAAATATTCATAACATTATTTGGCACATTAATTTTTGATAAATAAACGATCCTATCTTTATCAGAAGTAAAAGTGGTATATACATATGTATTTAATAAATGCAGTAAATTGTTAACCGCACTAATGCATACTCTATGTTTTAAACACCAATGTGCAAGTTGTTCTGACAAAGAAATTTGACTTGTTAAAATATTATCTTCTTCTTCATCGAAATATCTACAATTTTCATCAAAATGAATTTCACTATAGTATTCATCTCTATCACCAAACTGATAGTTTTCTTTGATTAAATTAGTTTTATCTTCGACAGGCATTGATTTAATAATAAACTCATCACTTTGCACTTTATTTAAATTTATTAGAGTAACTTTTGTATTAGCAAAATAATTTTAAATTGATTCTACTGTTTGATTAAATTGTGACTTCATTTTCTGTAAAAGCTTTTTCTGCATGAACGCAATAATTATCCAATATATTTTTAAACATCATTTTAAAATGTTTATTAAAAGGGAGATTTCCTTTATAGTGCCTTTTAAAGATTACTAGAACCTTTTAGTAACTTTCACTTAATAAGTCCAGTAATAAATACTTTGACGTTAAATTCTTTGGTAATTTTAGCGTTATTTGAACTTGTGTTTCAACTAGTAAGACACTTAATTCGTAGTCGTGAGCAATAGTAACCAAAACGTTTCAAAAACTTGAAAATTGACTTGTAAGAAACTATTTCTTCAAAGTACTAATTAAGTATTTAAATATGGTTATTACTACTTACCATTTCAACCATAAAGTTAATAATCTTTAAGAGTAATTATGAATTGCTTTAATTACGTTGCTGGTACTCCTAATGCTACTGATACGTGTATAGCTAGTTAGTAATTCTAAACAGTAAATTTTAAGATATTCTGACTTATAAAAAAGTAAATCAGGTGAAAATAGAAATATATGTAACAGTTCAGTAATATTTATTGCGGTAAAGTAAATATAACTCCAATGCCTGTTATAAATACTTAAAGTGCTACTTGGGTAGTAAATTCATTATTAGATTTAATATTGACTTGCAATTAATCGGCAAGGAATTTATTATAGTGTGTAGTTAAATTATTAATAAAAAATCTGGTGTAAGACAACACACGACTTTCTCATACACATTTTAAATTTAATTTGAATTTATTAATGTTAGTGACTTTCCTAAATACCTAAATTGTAAACTCTAAAATTAATTTAAAACCATAAATAATTCATCCATTTATAATTTCCTTTATACATGTACTAAGAGTTTTATAATTAAATTTTG
>JAHWXV010954004.1:0-10228 GCA_024586415.1 Phrixothrix hirtus | reverse complement strand
TAACATATGATTCCCACTACAGAACAGGACCGTAGTTACAAATATGTTAATATATTTTCTAGCATTCGTAAATGTAGACTAATTAGTTTTGAAAATGTGTTTATTATTATTCAATGGTAATTGTATTCCATTAGAACAGTTATCCATAATTATTTGTACTTCTGCAGTTACTAAAATGAATTTGACAACAGAAAACTTCCGTGCACTAATACTTCTCTGTAGTATATTGGCTTGCTCCCACCAAAATGGCTACCCCTACCACTTTCATTCTGTCTTCACTAGTTAACATGTAGAAAGTGCATTAGACTTCTTCTATACATTTCTTTGTTCTGTGGCACTATCATTTATATAGTACACCAACGTTTGTGTTTAGATTATATTATGCTAAACTTTTAAGTTCCTCCTGACAAATAATAATTTATAAAACTGTTAGCGCATAACGAAAGTGACAGTGAACTCGATCCTTATGAAGGTATGTACACAGACAGTGATCAGACTATTTACCTGAGAATGAACACCTTAACCTCAAAATTCAAAGTCCAATAGTCTCTTGTGCTGATGATAGAATAGTTGAGAATTCTGAATTAACTATTAGTACGCCTCAAACAAGAAACATACAAAATACTGAACGAGTTAAAGGTGAGCCTTATGTACATATTGCTGATACAGCCAAACTGGCAAGCAAATAGGTGAAAATTGCCACTCTATGCTAAAACGATTTGACAAAATCGGTCATGAAAGTTGTTATAAAATTTTTCGTGATTTTTATGCTATATCAACAAAGGATTTGCAAGACGCGTACTTGCATGGCCTTATTGAAAAGCAAGGAGTGCAGCGTCAGAGACCTCATTCAGGCGATGGACAAAAAAATGCATCTTTTTTTTACAAGGTAATTGTGTTAATCATATAATCGTCTGTGTGAATATACATGATAGTGACCGTGTATTATGTGGGTGTATATATTATAGTGAAAGAGAAAAAATTTTCAATTTTTCATATTATATCTGTTATTTTGTGTTATATTGTTTCAGAATAGACTTGATGATAAAGCTAGGAAAATTTGCAAAAAAGCTTTTCTATCACTACATGGACTTACAAAAGCAGGGCTTGAGCGTTTACAGAAGCACCTTACTGTTGGAAGTGGAATTCCCCCTGTACACAGAAGAGGCAAATATCTTCTATATCTAACAAACTGCCTGAAGGTACTGACGACAAGATACGTGAACTTATTCTAAGTTACTCACGGTACAAATCTCACTAGAGTAGGAAGGATAACATATACCATTATTACCTTTCACCCCTTTTAAATGCAGCAAAAATGCATGAAATATATTTGCAGAAAAATGAGCCGAACCAATATCAGCTACTTCTTCAAAATCAAGGTACAAGCTTTATTGTAAATTATGAATATTTTAGAAAATTTTTTAACGAAAACTTTAAAATATCTTTTGGTAAGCCAAAATCTGACACTTGTCAGGGATGTGGCAAGTTAATGAACAAAATCCATGCTGTTGATGGGGATGAAGAAAAATAAACCTTAAATAGAGACAAAGAATTACACGTTGCAAAGGCAGAAACATTTTATACCGATATTAAGGAGAAAACAGAATTGGCAAAGAGTAATCCTCGTGTAGAGTGTCACATTTTGGTGGCGCACAGCTAATAAAGGACAAAATCTCTTTCCTTTAAGTTGCCGCCATGGTTTGGTTTCTTAGAAATGGTTTTGTTGGCGGAATTGTTGTTGGCAGAATTTTAGAGAGAAAGACTAAATTAATTTGGTTGGTTTTTGGAATCGGATAAAAACAACACGAGAAACGCGTTTCCTTCACGTCCGATTCGATTCAGAATCTAATCGTGCCAGAAGTGTGACAGAGAAACCTAATTTTTCGAGCGTCTAATAGGGTTTGGTGACATTTTCAAAAGCGGGTACGCATTTGCCGAGTCGTTAGGGCAATAAAATCGGTTGTGTGTTGGCTCTGTGTTAAAAGAAAATTTTTGGTGTGTTTAGGGACCCAACATAATGTCAAATGTTGGAAGACCCGACCTAAGAGATGTAATAGTATATCATTAGGAATTAATCAGCGCGTTTCACGCCGTAGCAGTTTTCTTGAACGTGTGAAGTTCTCCGTAGGCGCGTGAACCCATAAGTCATCACGATGGGCCATTTTGCGTAATTCAGCAACGCAAATTAAGGTACACCCCTTTTTGTTATTGTTCTCTGGCTTCTTACAGTTGACGTTAGCAAGGCGTAAGAACTTAAACCTTCCCATGTGACGGGATAACAATAATACATATCTTCTGTGGAGATCGTGGACTCATACTTGCGTTGACGGTGTCTAAACATAGATTACCCTAGTTTTAGTGTCAGTAGATTTGCGTAGTCCTTCTTCTATCTCTTGAATAAGGCCAAATTGAAGTGACGAAGAAGTTATTTTGTGACTAATCTGTAACTGTTGTTTGGGTGTGTATGCTAATTAACGCCATTTCGTTGGCAATAGATGTCTTATCATTTAATTAGACTTTTATTTTTGACAGTAGGATAAGCTAATTAGGAGTATCTTAAATTTCCGAGGGTATGTACTAATTAAGACCGCGATCAAAATTTATACTGACCCTTGTGGTCTTGCAAAAGGAACCCCGGGACAAATTAACAAAAGGCCTATGGAATTTTTTCTAGCTATTCTGAAAACGGTTCCATATATTAAGAGGCAATCCGGAGTAGTGGTGCCCTCTTTCTCTTCCCATACCCCGATTTCTACTAGAGCGATGATGGTGCTGGTGTAAATCTTAGGATGCCGCCTTTTTCGCTGAGCTAGGGGCTTCCAGTACTATTGTTGTGGCTTAAAGCCAAAAGCGCTCGTGGCAAGGGGTCTTAACGTTTGATTTTCAACAGAATTTACCCCTCCCTGTTTCGTCCAGCGCAGAGGTCTTTTACAAAATTCAACTTTGGGTATACCATTTTTGTATTCATATCGGAAGTACAGGAAAGAGTTTCTTTTATGCGTATGATAAGACCTTGGCTGCTAAAGGACAAATGATGCTGTTAGTTTATTACTAAATTTTTTAGCAACTTTATGTCTCCAAAAGTAACTGATATATACCTGTTTTCAGATAATTGTTCCTCACAGAACAAAAACAATGTGCTGTTATACTTTTTGTATACTTTGGTGGTCACTGAAAAGTGCAAACTTATACATCATAGGTATCGCAAACCATGACCCAGCTCCCTACCGTGTGATAGAATCTTTGGGGCCATAGAATTAGAAAAAAGAAGCATGACAAAATATACCTACCAGGGGATCGTGCTAAAATTATTAATAACAAAAGCAAAAATTTCAAAGTCATCCATGTCACACAAAATATGTTTCTGGACTTTAAGACCAATTTTCAACAAAGAACCCTTCTAAGAAAAACAACAAATTTAAGATCTCGAAATATCGAATTATGCGATATGAAAAATTAAATGGTAAAATATCGTTTAAATGTAGTGAATCAAGTATCATTTAGTGTTCTTTTTAATTTGTATGTAGAAAATAAAAGAAAATTACAGAAGTTATCATTACCAAATGACGAAAACTAGGAAACTCAAGAAAAATAAATTTGATCATGTCATGACACTAGCAAAAAACTATGTGCCTGGATGTAATCAATGGTTTATTGTGGTATTAATATCATAAAGTGTTTATGCCAGATGCTATTCAAATTTCGGCATCAAAATTTAGCGATGATGAATGGAAAACGTTTGATATTAAATTTAGAAAGTTTATTTTGGATTTTTAGTTATTGTTGCATTAAAAGAATTAATAGAGGATTCCATTTTCATATTTTAATTTTATTTCATTTCTTCCACTACTCAAAAAAAAAAGCAATACTGCGCTTAAACAACTCAAGTCCGTTGTTTTTTCTACATATCTTAGTTGATTTCCTCTTTCTTAACTTAAAATAACCATAAAGTACATATGCGTGTTCATGCGCAAAGGAAAAAATACCCAAAAATAAAAATGCCCAGCTACTTTTCACGTAAAACGTTTTTTAGCTCTCCTTAACATTTTAACTGATTGGACTTGACCGGTTTATACATTGGACCTCTCAATTGTGTAAGTTAATAATGTATCGAAAGTATCGAATTGTTTAAAAATATTTATTTATATTCATTAATATTAAGATTATTCGTTTACACTCGTTTATTTAAATATTTATTTCACAATATACTAACAACGAACGTTTATATTTATGTATAACAGCAACAAACAGCACAAGATTCTAATTAAATTAAAACTAAGGGAATTTAATCTGCTATTCATACAGATAGTAAAAAGTCCTGAAAAGTAAGGAAGAATCTAGAATACTTAGTCATAATTATGATGTAATAAATTTCAATACCATGTCTCAACGCTGACCTTAAATTTAATTGACAGATATCGGTTACCGCAACGAGTCATTTATGATTACATCATCTATCTTAATTATAAGGCACCTTTTGGATTGTACCAGAATGTTCCATTGAATTTTTATTGTTTCTAATTTTGTTACAATACTGAACTTATGTTACACTAACATATTGATGAATAAATTGATTATGGATAAATAATTAAATCATCAAATCTTTAGAAACTAATTGTTGCTATTAGTACATAAAAAAGTGTTCCTTTGCTATAGTTAAATTTTGTTTTCCCCAATGACTAAAATTAATCAAATTAACTTGAAAGTAATTGGCATTTTTGAAAAAGTTAGTTGAAGAAAATATTGTACTTTTTGTACATTTTATAAACTTACTCCATCTACAGTTGAAACCATGCTACTTTGCAGTTACATCGTCTTTGAGAATTGTTTGAAGCATTTTTTTAGTAAATATCTCTTACAGTTGTATTCTTTTCTGAAACATGCTCAGTGAGATGTAAGTTTATAAATCTGCCAATGATTTAGTTGAAAATTTGTGACGTTACTGGGAAAATATGATTTCACCTATAAGTATTTTCTATGCGCAGTTAATTTATAATTTATACATGGTCAAGAATTTTAATATTAGGGAACCAATTAATAGTAGTAGGAAATTTTGTTGTCTAAATAGTAACCTTTAGTGGATTCTTTGGGTTGAAGCTTTCCGCATACATTGTGTACGAGGGGTGTATCGTTAACACCATATCAATGCTATAAAAGTGATAGGTACAATAATTGAAGAGCAGTCTGATGCGTTGTGGCGCAATCAATGTAAATTAATTAGAGTGAAGTTGATAATGGCTAAACGCCACTTCGACTAAAATAAAGAACCGAATCAAGAGCGCGAAATATAAAATTTAGTCTATGCAAGAAGCGAACCCCGACGAAATTTATGTTAAGAGAAATACGGGCAATGATGTTTGACAATGTTTTCGAAAATTAACAAAACATACGAAAAATTAATAATACACCTTCCTTGCAAATAAGCATCTGCTCTGGGTATTAACAGCAAATTTGAAGACAGGTAAAATTTTTGACCCAGGGAATCAAAAATAAAACCGCATCGCATGATATGAACCAAATAAAAACTAGAATGTGTTTCCCTTTAACTACGGTAAAGCTTTTCGCTTGAAAATCAAATATAGGGTGTCCAGGATATGTGGAGTTCATAACTTTAATAGCAGATACAACTTGGTGTACGCAACAAAAACGATCATAAACCATGGGTCTAAATTTCATAGTTTTCGAAGTATTTGACATTAAAATTTTCAGCCTACCCTTGCTTTTTAACTTGATCTACTGCGTAGAACAAGAAATGGATGGCCGACTTTGCAACTTTGACCCGTGATCGATTAACGAATACGATTGAAATACGTATTGAAATACGAGTGAAAGTTCCCGGCTGTTCATTATAAATTCACGCTAATTACCGTTTAAAGTAAATATCTTTATTTTCTTCCTTAAAATTTCTAGTGGCGTGTTAATCGTGCAAAGTTTATAATTTCTTTAAAATCAAAACACAATTGTTAGTTAGTAGATACCGTTTTTAACATTTAAATAAGGTTCACTTTTACAAAACCGCTTTAACGCGAAATTAAACTTTCTTGATAAATATCTTCATATACTAATTTTGAATCATCTGTGTTGTATACATAATTCAAATTTTGTGAAAATAGTTAAAAATCTAATAACAAAATAAATTTACCCCTTTTACCACGTAATAGTGGACTTATTATGTTTGATCTAGCTAATATACAGGAAACGTACCTTCTGTACTTATTCTTTTCTAGTGCACTCCAAAGAAAATGATGTATCCGAATTATTACTGCAAAGTTTTGCGACGAACCATACCCAATCTTATTTATTCCCGACGTTAAAACTTATACTGCTCAACTGTTGAAGTTGTATAATTCTGTTCTCTAGTATGGGTATATAAAATAAATTCGTTATAACTACAGTTTATTAAGAAAAGACCGAGCTGTTTATAATTTTGAGACAAAACCACGAATTTAGAAAAATCCAATTTATATTTCGAAAAGTGTGAAAGCCAAGTATGAGTAATTTCGATTTGTGTAATCACATGTTTTAACTATCAGCGGAGGAATTACATTGAAACCATCGTCTACTGTATGATAATATTATTTTATCATTTCTGTCTTAGCATTTACTTAGTATAAAAGCTCACTGTAGTTATACAATCTAATGTTTGTCATGTTAGATTTCAATGAGTAATAAATGTGTCATAAACGCCCTATGTTTTTGTTTTTAAATCAAAACAAACTTCTTTAAAAACAGTTTCGGACGATACCGAAACGTATTTTGCAGATTGATAAATAGTTATCACATCCATTTTTATACTACCGTATGATAAATTTATAAAATAGGAAAGATTGATTGCATAAATGAAGGCATTCATAAACTTAATTAGTTATTTTAACGTTTAATAAAAGCCAATGCTAGAAATCCTAAAAGTACGTAAAAGGTTTGTAATTTCGAAGAACACTGCTGCAGCAGATGACGATTAGTTATTTAAAAATAATTATTATGATGTGCCAGCCTGAATGATTCCGCGAACTCTGGAATGCCTTTAAAAACTTATAAATTTGAAATATGCGAAAAGATTTTGATGTTAATAAATATGAAGCCATAAATATTTTCAACTAAATACTATCGGAAATCTTTAATGTAAGTTTTATTACCGTGAGACGAGTTCACAGGTGACATATGTCTAGCCACTGTGACAATTCATCCGTTCAGACAATAATCTCGCGTTTTGTACATGTACAAAGATAAATTCAGTTAGAGATGTCTATACACAGTAGCTTGTTGTTATCCAACGATATTACTAATAATAGAAAACGGCCATTTTTTAGACAGACTAAATTATTGATATTTTTCACAGAATTTAAGAAATAGTTAAGAAATCAAAGTGGTCGGTCTTCTTTCGCCGACATTTTAGAACGAACAAAAAAATACTTGTGGACACTAACCTGGACTTCGAAGAGATGTACTTAATAAGTGCCTCTATGTAGTTACTTTTCTCTCAATGCCAAATCGCATCGCTTCAGAACTTCATTGCAAAACGGACAATTTCTTCGCCCGATTTCTAGTAAAATATGACCATTGGAAGATATGGCGGGAAAAGAATGAACCGTTTGACGAGGCGCTGAAGTTTCCAGGAAAAGGCGCTAAATTCAGAAGCTAGTCATTCATAGCCGCTCAAGTCCTGTTAATGATTCGATATCACGGCCGCACGGGTGAAGCTAGCGACTGCTACTTCGCTGGCCATAAATTATGGTAATTAAAACGCAGTAAATAAAAGACTAAAAAGAAACACCCCTAAAATTCTCTATAATGAATCAGTAACAACTATTCGACCTAAAATGGGTATTTTATTTCCTAGTTTCACTTAAAATCAAAGATATGTTAGAACAGTCAAAAACACATCCAAACTACAGCTTTAAAGACCATCTTACGTGCGTCTTAACGCGACAAGAAAACGAGCTACACCTCAAATATAGGTTCCAAGGTATTTAAACGTATGCAACTCAAAATGCTTTGAAATGGTTATTATCACATTAAAGCACGCAAAACTCAAACTAAGAATATGAATGACAACCTACAATCGAAATTACAGAATTTAAAATTACCTAAATAATGAACAGGTCAAAAGCGACTCAAAGAAAAAACCATGACATAAGTTAAATAGTGATATCATTCGGCACCAAATATACTACATATCGAATTTCAACTGCAGCATTTGAATAAAAAAATACTTCAAACGAATTAAAACCGGTTGCTGTACTCAATTAAAACTAAATCAATGCACCATGTGGCAATATCTGAAGAAAGGCAAACATTCTTAAATAATTTATATAGTCAATTAACAACTGCTCAAGTGATAAGATAATTCAACGTAAAATGTAATAACTACTACTAAATTGCACTTTATATTTTACAAGAGCCTCTTCAGAATGATTTAACTTGTATAAAAGTAACTCAGCCCTTCCTCTCAAAGACAGTATTATTCAACTTTTTCGCGAATGTCTCTTATTCGAAAAAAATGGAAGTTCTAGAAAGTCATTTAGTTTATGAAATGATCATAAACATTTTAAAATTATAATGATTGTAATACCAACAAAGTTATACCAATTATTAGCAATGCCGATGCTGTTTGTTGAAAAAATCTACTATGCGTATATTGAAAATGTGTCTAACACAATTCTAATATTTAAATTTAACTAGCATTGTATTTAACGTTTCTGAAATAATTTTAAATACAAACTTATTTAAAAGTAACGTAATTTATGCTATTCCTTGTAAAAGATGTGTCTTGTAGTTTATACGCCAGGTTTTTCAAAGACCAAAGGATCGTTTGTTGCTTCAATGAAGTCACAACAAACTTCAACCAAATGCTTGTGCTCTTTAGATGTGTTTCAATACCTTAAATCGTTGACTTTGACAACACTAAAATTTTAGTTAGCGAATAACATTTAAAACGGAGAACGTTCTTTGAAAAGAATGGGATATTCTATGAACTTTAAATCTACATTGTTGACTCGAGTAACATTTATAGATACGTATTTTAGAATTAACATTGTGGTAAATATAAATCATATTATGTTTATTTTTCCAAATTACTAGAATACTATAATTTCAAAATAGTATGTGTATGTAAGTGTTGTTTAATTTTCTGTAAATAATCTATAAACAACTGTACAGGAAACAAAATAGTAACAAGTAATTATCAAATTCCCAAATTAAAATTCAACTACTGTTGGTTACTTTTATAGCTAAAATTAGATACAAAGGTACGACGAACAATTTCCGAACGTCGAAAAATGCCCCATGCATTTGAGTCAGGTATATCTCCTTTAATGCAGGCCTCATTTCGTTCCAGGAGTAGGAGCAGATTAAGGATTGTAACTGAGTCCAGACGTTTGATGGCTTAAGAAACGACGAATTAAAGATCACATGCCACTGCGGAATCCAAACCAGGTCGAAACCGTCAAAAATAATCTAGAGCTGGCCTAAGCAACTAGTAACGAAGTGAATTCTACTTTCTGTTTGAAAATAAACCTCAGACAATAACCTTGTCAAAATTCCTTACAATAAAACAATAACTATATACGGCAAGTTACATTAAAATTTTAATCGTAATGGAAGTTTAACACATACTCTTCAGTTAGAATCCAAATTAAATACATTCGATGAGCTTACGTCAACTTATCAGGAAAGACACAACGTGTTGTTGCTTGCAGACAAGGCAGCAAGAGCTTATTGCTCTAATTAAGTTCGCTTATTGCGTAACTGGTTTATTTGATTCTGCAAGACAAATTAATTCCAGGACTATGTTATGTAACACAGTCCTGAGGATTAGAAACCCTTACTTAATTTTATACTTTTATAACTTTACGGATTGCGAATTATTTGTTTTATTTTAATTAAAATTTTTGTGGATCTTTCCACTGCGACATTTGTTTTACCAATAAGTAACAACAGTCTTCTACAAAACTATATTTATTTATAAAACATAAAATCATTGAGAATAAAAATAAAATTTAAATTTTACACAAATCAGTTTAGTACTTATCTACAGAAACAATTTTTTAATTTCGGTTACTATATCTGAATACAGCTCAACCTTTGTGAACAACCCTCGGGTTAATGGCCTTTGCTTGTTCAGAAGTAATAACCTACCGTTATGCAAAACAGTAATGTTTACAATTTTTAAAGTTACGTTATTTTACTATTTCGAAAATTAGTTTGTCAGTTGAATTTAAAAACT
>JAHWXV010953844.1:0-12894 GCA_024586415.1 Phrixothrix hirtus | reverse complement strand
TATATATATATATATATATATATATATATATATAAACAGTAATACTGATAGTTCTATTCATTCAAAGCTTTTTAAATACATAAAATTTTAACTTCATTTTTATACCTCTTTTTTTCCTATAAATTCTATGAATAATTTTTTTTCTCTCTTGTTTTATTTCTAGCTTACTTACTAATGCTATTTATTAACGATGATTAGGTTTCCTTTTCTAATTTTTAACTACTATGATAATTATTGTTTATGTTGTTTTTTAAAAAATTTAAAGCCTATCAAAATATTTCACATTTTATGTTTTTTTGATATTTTAACTTGTATAATTATTTTTGTAAGCCCATATTTTATATTAAATTATTTGATAAAGGGATAAATCTCATGCCAAAACGTTATATTCCTGCCCTGATAAATATTTAAACAAACTGAATTCTTTACTTACAATCCAATAAGTAACATAATTTGTTATATAAAGTGTACGCTTCTATATATATATATATATTAAAATATTATTAAAATTTTATAAAAGAGTTACAATACACCCTGTATATGTTGGGAATAATTATACATATTTGCAGCGTTAATCTAGACATATTTTAAATAAATTTTTCTTGCTTAGGAAAATCAAACTTCGGAGATTTCGATTAAATAATTATAACGTAATATTGGGCATATGGTATACTTTCATCTTTGAGAATTTTTTTGCGAGTCTTTGTATACAAAGAGGCTAGCGCAAAGTAATGTATTTAACTCAATCTCAGGATAGTTGCATGAATAGGTCCAGAGTTACTCAGACCTTTTGAGTGTGTTGTTAAAATGCACTAGAAATCAAAGAAGTCGATGGTAACCAAAAACATTTAAAAACAATACATTTCACTGAAAGTGGATTGAGTAATCGAATTACTTTAGTTAGGTTCTAAAGTAATGCTCAATTTATAGCAAGATCTGCGGAAAATAAGAAATTTAATAATTCTAAAGGCGGTCTCAATGTCCACAAATAACGCAACGGGCTTGTTTGTAACGTTTATCCTTGCTAACGATTTATCCCTTAAAGGCCGAAGTGTATTTTATTATTGTCAGATTGGTTGTGTCACGGGAGTTGTTGACTATGGCGGGGAGGCTTGAAGCAGTTACCAATAGCAAGCTACGAATATATTTTCATAAGGCCATTAATAATGACTGTTCTAGGTAGATTTGGAGCGTTACTTCCGAGTAAAATTGTGTATTTCTGCTTGAAAGTTTAGTTTAAGTTTATGAACTCCAATGCGCTAGGTTCCATTTAATAGGCCTTCCTAGATGATGGCAATGCTTCATCTCGAGCCAATATAAGAAAATACATGATCAAAAGGGTGCCGCAAAGGAACCCCCACTTTAATGTGAGACTTAAATTTCATTTGAATTTCATTTAAGCCTACGGGGATAATTCTGGCTGAAGAAAGCATTAACCACTATAGATATATTTACTAGGCTCAAGATTTGGGATCTAATATATTGCCCTGGTGTTGATTGTGTACGTATCTGTTTTTTTTTCGGGTCGCCAATCGCTCTGGTGACGGTTCTAATGTCTTGGGGTTGTACTTGGCAATCACGGTTGTTTTAGTTTGTTTGTATTAAAACACGAAGTTCTGAAGCCCTTTATGTAGTTACTGATTTTGTTCATGTTATTTTAAAGTGCTTTTTTAGTGTCAGTAACATGATAAAAACAAATAATTTGCTATTGCAGTTTATCATTTTTTTATTTACCTGTTAGCTTGTCGATTGAGCGATGAGTTGTATGTGTCTAACTTTTATATGTACAAGTACAAAGATTATTTCATCATCAATTTCGAAATGGAGGTGCTCCATCACATAATAAGATGTGTAGCAGAATGGAAACAAAATAGATTAGTCTTGAAAACTATTGTTATCTACATGCTCATGCTGCAACGACAACGGAAAATTCAAAAAGACAGGTAATTCGGTTCGCCAGAGTCTACTGGCCTGATTTTTTCACGTAGAGAGTTTTGAAGAAATGGGTCCACAAAACATATCCACATAATATAGAAGAATTAAAAAAGCAGATTTAGACAGAGATCGCTGCATATCAGCATGAAACATAAAATGGAACCATGTCCGATTTTTCGTTTGCATACAACAATGTAATGACAGCACTCATGGATATTCATCCGGCATTATATTCAAAAGTTAATTTGAAGCATTATCTCACCCTTTATAAATGGTTTAGGTTAATTTTGTGATATGTAATCGAATAAATAAATAGGTAAGTGTAATTCAAAGTTTGTTCATAGTTTTACCACACCTTGTACACGCATTATTGAAATTGCTGTTGGAACACTTTTAGAAAAGTATCAAGGCTAATAATTTATGTATTTATATATTTATTTAAAAACTCAGTTTATAAGTCTTTCAACAGTCGTTTTAGCTATGAGTATTAAACCAAAATTACATAATTATGCAATATTGATTTTAAATAAAACGTCGGAACTATACTATGATTAAGATCAAACAATTTTTATATCAACCTTTAAATATAAACATTCAGTAAATATAAATACACCTGATTCAAAAAGCTTACGAGATATGTCACTAATTGCTAATACGTTGGTAATTAAGAATTACTGGGAATTCTAATATATTTAGGTAAAGAAAGTTATTTATAATTTTGCATAAATTGAAGAGTATTTACTTTTGTCTTACATATTATTTGAAAGTATACTATTGCACTCAGTTAAAGGTTAAAATTTTAGATGATTTGAGTTCGTTTCACATAAGAAGTATTCATCTGAAGGATTATCACATTTATAAATTTTCCTTCCAATGTTTTATAGTAACTTTGTACCAAACTATTTAAGATATACATATTGGTCATAAATACATGAAACAAATATTTATTAGAATATAAATCATACTTTTTAAATGCAAACAAGTGAGAGAGCAATAGTATTATGAAACGTGTATAAGCTACGCTGTTTCCTGGTATGCACATTTGCTTTATTTAAATTATACACCAATTTCCTGAATATATTCAAAGCACATAATGAAATGACGTTTATTAACCTAAAATCAAGGTATATGGAAAACGCACAATCGTAAGAATTGAAGTTTGGTATTTTCACTAGCTACTATAGTTAACCAAGTTGTAACCTTTAATAAATTCAAAGACACAAGTTAGTTCAGCTCATGCACCGTAACAAGTAATATCTAATCAAAGTTCAATCCCCACCTAATTTAAACGTTAAAAGTAATTGCAGTTAAAGACGCAAATTAATTATTGCAACTATCTTATAATAAATTATTCGTGACTACTTCTCAAAATTAAATAAATAAATCAGGGCGTTTTTTCGTTTCTGCAAACTAAAAAACAGTGACCAGGTAGGAAGTCTAAATATGTTTAATAAACCATTCACAGATAAATTCGGTGTTAGCGTATTTATAGAATACAAATCTAGTATAATCAAGTAAAGCCTAATTGGATTACTCCGTACAATTGTTTGGTACCTTTATATTTTGTTGGCAATGCAAATTGTTGTAATTGATAAATCTTGTTACCTCAGCTACTGCCATAAATCTTGTAGCACGTTACATCAAAGCGGAAAAGATTCAAACAAGATTCACAAAGAATGCGCCATTCGCGTAGTTGCTGACGATTTTATGATATTAAAATAAGTAGTAGCACGAGATATGAAAGTATTACCAATATCGGCAGAGATAAAAATCTAATATGCTGAAATATATAATATATAATAATAATATTATGAATATTAATATAATATAGCAATGTACTAATTAGAAGAAAACCTAAAAATTTTATAGGTAGTTCAATTTTAGGTGCGTACTTTATATGCGAAACGATTTCTATAAGGTGCTTGCATGTATAAAATACCTCTAGCATAGACTATTCCCTTAAATATCTAATGGTGTGCTAATTAATCTCAATGAATGGTGACACACCAAAGGCAGTAAGGTAAACTACGCTTCATAAAAATAACTTTTATCTAAAATCCTACCTCACCTGTTTTTGTGCTCAACAGTGTGTTTTATTTCTTACCTTCCCTATTTATTTTTTGACATATTTCAAATTTTAAAAGGGATATTTTACAACTATCAAGTAATATTATTTGATCGCAGTAGGCTTATTAGCCTACTGCGATCAAAAATGGTTGATAAAAGTTTAAAAATAATTTTATCGAAAAGTTATTAAAAAGATTGCCCAGGATCACAAAAATTATTGAAATCTAAACGTCTATCAAAAATATTTCAATTTTAAAAGTTTATGTTATTATGTTAATATAATGATAAATAAATTAAAGCTTCATTGTTTTCTTAATAAAGAGTGCTTTAAAAGACGAAATGTTTATGAACTGTCAAATTAAACAATAAATTTATAAAAAAATTCCTCGTTAGTCTATTAGTAATGACTGAAATAACTTTAATAATCGCGAAAAACTAGAAATAGGACATTCAGTTGGTGAAAACGATCGTTCATTTAGAGAAGCAGCTCGGGAATTTAACCGAAGACATAGACTAAGAAATATTAATTTCAAAGTGCTTGATTGTAGAAATTCATCGTGTTTATCCTTATACTTGCATAGATTTGAATTAAGATTCTGAGGTACCTTGAAAGAGATGTTAAATTTGGGGTTTTCAAAAATTCTTTTGATACTATAAGAAATATTTTCTAAGTAATTGAGCTTGAAGAATGGTCTATTATTGTAATGTTGCTTATGTAAAGTAGTGATTTTATTAAGACCCAGATTGTAAAGCGCTTTTTTAATCATAGAGTCAACTAAAGATGTATCAAAACCATTCTCTAAGGCGATATTATAAATAATGCGCTTTTTTTGCTCAAATTGTTGCTTTTTCAATTAATAGTTGCATAATCTATGAATGTATGACCGTAAGGAAGCAACTTGATAAGAGTAAGGTGAATTACTTGAATAAGGGATGATGTTATAACGTTGTTCTGAAATAAGCTGTTCTCAGAGAGCTACTTTTCTTTATGATTTTTTAGGAACATTTCATTAAGTATAGGGGAGAGACCACCGTCCATGGCCAAACCTCGATCTTGTATATAGATATTGTTTCTAAAGGTGAAAAAATTTTGTTTTAAACTATAATTCAGTAAAGTAATGATTTCCAATTTATATTTAGTAGTTAATTTACTCTTTAATTCAGAAACCTGATGTAATTTACATTGTGTGTGATTCGTATTAAATGTCGATGTTCTTTATTGACCTAAAAATCTTGTTTTTCAACTCCATCTTATCTACCTCCGGATCATTGCAACTGTCAATGATGTTTTCTGATTGTATAGTAAGTTCTAATAAATCCTTTTTGGTTACTTTGTAATTAAAACGAGTTTTTAGATTTTGCCCTAAGATGTGTAACTCAGTATTATCAAACGAGACGTTAGTGTTGTTAGTGTTAGTATTGTTGTGAAATTGAAAACTATGTATGCCGTGTATACTATGTGATGTGTTGCGATTCATATACTTATGGGTATTAAAATTAAGTTTAAGTTTAATACTAAATTTATTATATAGCTGTTTACCAAACACCGACATAACTCTTCAAACCTTAGAGTCCATGGAATCAAATATCGTGCAATGAAGTAAGCTAGTGAGTTTCATATGAACCAACCATAATTTAAAGTTGATGAAATAGCGTTTCCTGTATTTAAAACGAATTTCTTCTTTTTACAAAAAGTAATCAGATTTTTCTTTTGCTAGTCTTGCTGCCGTACTGCGATAATTGATCTTGACATTAATAAAGTTGAGTTTTAAATTGCACTTCATAAACATCTTCAAACAGTATATACCCAAATTCAGCCGCTTTCTTTTAATATGTAGATTTTTGTATGAACGGATTAGAGAGGCCCGGTTGGCCGTAGTATATTTAATAAAATCTATCACCTTTAATAGAAAACGATTAGATAAAATAAATATAAAAACAATAAACCAAGTTTTCCCAAAATTTCAATATAGTATCCTACATATGTTTTGGTTCTTAAAAGTTAGACCATCATCAGGAAATAACTAATTGTAACAATTATAATAAAAAGCGACTGAATACATTAGGAATAAATTACCTACCTAATAAACGTTAAGACGAATAGTCGTTAAAATATTATTTAGTATTTTTAATATTTTAACGACTATTCATCTTAACTTTTATTATGTAAGTAATTTATTCCTAATGTATGCAGTCGCTCTTTATTTTAATTGTTACAGTTATTTATTCCCTGATGGTGATCTAACTTTTAAGGACCGAAACATGTACAGGATACTATATTAAAAATGTTGGGAAAACCTGATTTTTTGGTTTTATATTTATTTTATATAATCGTTTCCCATTAAAGTTGATGTATTTTAATAAATATGTTTAACATAAATAAAATATGGCAATTAAATCGGAAAAGAAATACACGAATGAGTTAAATTGATTATAAGATTTATATTGCTCTACATAAATAAACCGTCGCAAAATCATATCTTGTCTTTGGTTTGATATAATACTAAAAATTATATCAATACCAATATCAGCGCAGTAATTCTATATATCTTTAAAAATTACAATTAAAAAATTTGGCACTAGAATCTCGAAGAGATCCTAAATTATCTAAAGTGCCATGATATCCGCATATTATTGACTTTTAGACCGAGTTTGGTTCTATTTCAAGTTTTATATCGACTATGTAGTTTGGTGAGCTCTTGATAAACGATTAACATCGTGTTTCAAAATATAAATTAAAGTGAGCTGATTTCTTAATAAAAGAGAAAAAACAAGCAGCTGGAGTGAAAACCTTCCAACGGCAAATTTTAGGTGCCACATTTATACTTAAATGAATACGAATTTTATTTGTATATTTGATTGAGTTTATCGAGTTTTTTATTCATGGTTCATATACTAATTAGTAAACTATAAAATGGTAGTCATTAATTTTGCGGACTGGTCGCATAGGGACACTGCAGTGTAAAGTATAGTTGATTGCAAACGACATACCAGTTTAGGCAATGTGCATTGTTCAAACGGCGACATTTTCGAAATCCATCGCTTGTACTCAACTATACTTCATGCATTTATTTCCGAATACACCGTACAAACAAGATTATCTCTTAAAGCATGAAGGAAACAATTGACACTGACTCTTTTCTGCCACTTGTTGTCCTCAATGCTGCACAACCATATTACTGTACGTCCGTTTGCAAAATTATTAAATCTACCATGTGTTACAGTATTCAGAATAACTTACCAATTCAATAATCTATTTGCACACAGACTATCGATTGACATTTATTCGGCTGTTTTTATCAAAACGCAGCTTTCTTTATTGCTAAAAGTTTTTAGAATCTTATTGTATATCTAAATATGATCAGTTTGATTGACAGATAATCGATATTATACAGTCGAGCTATGAGTAAGATTGTAGTAAGTTGTTTGAGCTAGCGGTTTCTGTGACTGTTGATTTACGTACTGAGTTGATTTTCAAATAGACATTTAAATAACTGTGCTCAATAATGACACCATTAGTTGTTTGTCCTTTTGAAGGTCAACTCGTGAGTTACGCCAAGATTGTAACGATTGAAATAAAGACCACTAATTCAAATCGCTCACTATAGCTCCAACCTAAGACAATGATGGTAATAACACCGTACCGTTAAGGTGAGTGATATACTTAAAATGCAACTCGTTATTATTACCATGCATTGCATTCAATCCGAAAAATACTTTTTTAAACATATAAATTAGCCGAGCTGAAGTATTTCTGACACCTTGAGGCTTGTTATCCAAATTAATTAATTAGTATTCAACAAAGCGCTGTCCCATTTCAAAAGTACCATATCTTAAAAAATTGTCATTTTAAGTTATCTCTGCTGAAAGAAAGAAAATTGACGTAATAACAGTAGAAAAGGGAAAATGATGGTGAAAGGTGTAAGGATCAGGTGCATAACGTACACAAAAGTCATTCGTGTAAGTGTGCTCTATAAATTACAGTACAAAAATTAAACCTTAAAATGACTCTTTCTCAAAAGTTATTTTTTAAGATGTCTCACTCTTGAAATAAGGCAACGAAAGAAAAAACATATTTTCTTTATAGCATGGTTCACCTTAAGAGTCAAATTACGTATTAGTTAGTATTATGAATTGTAGTGGGCTAACAAACGGTTTGAATTTTAACCACTCCAGTGCAATTAATGATTATCGTATGTACCTATATGAAAAACTTTGAATAAAATTTTCAGTCTCTAATTGAATTGAATTTATTCTTCAATATTAAAGCATTTCTAAAATTAAATTGAAATTATGATCTCTGTGATGATAAAAGCATATTCAGTATTAAAACAATGAATGGATTCTAATTTTATTATTATTGCAGAGAAGAATAACATTAAGTCGGCTAAAGTGGGGGAGATTGAATAGATTAGAGAATACAAAATGCGGCATTATTAGTGACTTAATTGATATTATTGGTAAATCTAATGATGAAGTTCCTGAAAAAATATACTTAAACCACGTTGCAACATACTTTGCTGATAGTTTTAAATTTTGGAAACAAGTATTTTTGCTTTATGCTTTAAATCCCAATATCCCCGTTCTAAAACTTTACTCATTGGATATAAATGATGAAAATTTATTTTAAATGTAAACATAAATATTCATGACAATTTCATTGTTTCAATATGAAAATAAATTCATTTAGTGTAATGTAAGTTTAGGAATAAAGTTTTGTCCGACTGAAACCCATCTTTGGCCAGGTTAGTCTTGGAAATAATGGTAATCCCTCAACTGACGTTTTGCAATATTCATAGTGTTTGTAACTGACACGCTGATCAGTTACTTTCATTTATATTTGATAGCGATTTTAAACACAGTACTTTTGAAATAGCATTGGTTGCCAACAATCCGTGCAAGTGTAATTAGAGTGCAGTCATTCAGCTTTTTGTATTGAAGTTTTGCAAGTAGTAAATTACGTATCCAACTGTGAAGGAATGATTCTAAAAATTTAAAAATGGAAAAGAAGTGACGAATAAGAAAGCGCCACAAGGGACATGGTGCGTTGCATCAACAGACAACAATATTGCATGTATGGAAGGTTTGATTAGAGGAAATTATTCAATTTCAATCAGAGTAATTTCAGAAAATGTTGGTGTGAGTGTAGGATATATCCTAGTATCGTACGACAACTGGGTTACAGAAAAGTTTGTGCACATTGTGTTCCTCGTCTTTTGTATGAGGACCAAAAAGCTTGCGAATAGGCTTCTTTTCAGAACCTTACAGAGTACAGCCAAAATCGTAATGACTGTCTTTTGTCAATAATTGCTAGCGACGAAACTTGGTGTCATTACTTTGCACCATTCAGTAAGTTGTCTTCGATGCAATGGATATATTGAAATTCACTACCACCAGAGATATTTAAAGCAGAACCTTCTATAGACAAGGTGATGTTGACATTGTTTTTCGACCTTGAAGGACATTTGCTGATTATATTTGATGAACCTAGTGTGAATAATAACGAAAACCTGTACATTGAAAGTCTGAACGGACTTCATCAAAAGATAAAACGAAAACATCCAAGTAAAATTTTCACGTGATGTTATTCTGCTTCACGACAATGCTTGACCTCATGTCGCCAACGTAGTTAAAGTAAATTGAGGATTTTGTGGTATCCACCCAACAGTCCATATTTATTGTCTTGCTATTTCCATATTTTTGGGCCACCCAAGATGTTAAGAAAGTAACCGTTTTCAGTCGGACGTAGAAGTAAAAATGCTGTGAAAGATTTCTTCAATCAGAAATCACAAAAATTGTACGAACAAGGCATACATCGGTTGGTGAAACAACGGCACACGTGCCTTAAGTATTTGTAAAGATATTTCTTTATAAATTTTTATGGGTCATAGATGGCTTTCAATTAAACTATCCTCGTACATTAAATGAGAAACGCACGGTCACCTTAATAACTTATTCGATTCACTCTGATATTAGATTATAAATAATAATTTGAGTTGGGGTAGTGGATATTCGCCTACCTAGTATAGACTTACATCACATATGTTTTATTATATAAATAATGAAACGTTAAACTTTAATTTTATCCATATTTTTATAAATCTTAAGACAGCTAAGTTGTAGTTTTATAAATTCAATTACATCTAGTCCGAAACTTATCTTATTTCTTGCAAGAAATTACAAAGCATATTTCAACTTCGTATTCAGATAGTTACTTTAGAAGTTCCCTGATATACGATAGTGTTGAGAAGTTATTAGAAAAGGATAAAATTTCTGAGTTTACCAAATCTTCACATTTTGAGATCCCTTTTAGCGTGATATCTATCCGTCTGTCTGTTGTCTTTCCATGTTCTTTTACAAAATCAATTTAACGGATTACTTTCAAATTTGTAGGGAGGTAGGTTCTATTTGGTTGAATAGCGTTTAGTGGTAATTGATAAAAGGGTTTGGTATAGGATGGAACCAAATTGTTCGAAATAATATATAGTTTTCATCTAACTATGTAAAAGAACCTATTTAAGCGTATTACTTAGTTTTGAATAGCATACGGTGATAATCGATTAAAGGAAGAGAGCGGCAGTTAAATAAAAAAATGTCAAGATACTATTTTTGGTTATACCATGTAAACGAGCATATTTAAATGTATACAGACATATTTTTAGACATCTAATGGATGTTTTTTCAAGGACCCACTGATTTCAACTGACAAATATCAAGTATCGAAACGAAGTTGATATAATTGAGAAAATTAATGTAAATGTAAACCTACGTTAGTACCGTATTATTTTCTGTGCGTGAATAACTCGATTTGTTCCAGTTTCGTTAACATTTTATTTTATTATTTATGATTTATTAAACAAATGTAGTTGTAATGCAATTTACGTTGATATGGATAATATGAATAATTTTACTGTGTCGATCGGGGCTATGGTTCAAATTTTTAATATCTAAGCTATCTGTAGTTATTATTAATGCGTTATTTAGCCATCCCCGATTGGTGTAGTGGTTAACATGTTTGCATCTACACCCAAAGGAAGTAGAATCAAACCCGACCGAGGTGGGTAAAGTTTTCGTGGAAAAATTTAAAAAACACACGTTCTTCTCGGATAAAGAATTAAAATCGTAGGTCCCTTGTCAATGTGATGTTTGGCATATTGAAAATCCCTACTGGCAGTCAAATTCGGCAAAATTCTGGTAGGCATGGCGAAATGACTACATAACAGTTACAGTCCAAGAGCGCCAAGAGAAATTTCGCATCTCGAACCCTCAGTCACAAAAACAAACAAACAAACATCTCAACTTGTAAAATGACATATGCAAAATAAAAGACTGCCTACTTCCTATCTGGTTATCATGGATATTAAAAATAAGTATGAACGTTAAACAATTTCAAAATGTTTATTGTACTGGTATTTTCAATATAAAAGTATACGAAAACGTTTTAAGGTAATGGTAATGAAGAAATAGTATATAAATAGTATATAATTAAGGTCTGGGAAGACTATTATAGATATGCACTTTAATTCACTTGGTGCTCGGACAATAATAGTACAATAGTCTTCTCTATATTATATTACGCATACTGAGATAATAAGGTGCACTTAATTGAATAGAATCTATGGCGTAGAGTGCATTCCGTAATTGTATGTAACATTTCGGGATGTTTCATTTTAATATTAGTTAACCTATTTTAATTTTAACTAAAGTATTAGAAAATCTTTTAGTTAACACTGAAGAAATTTAGTCATACTCGTTATTTTATTAAATGTTACATTTATTTAAATAATTTTATTCCCAAAAATAGACGAATATAAACCAAGATTAGTCTATTCATTTCATTTATTTACTCCATATTATACTGAAAGGAAAACATAGTAAATAGGGGAAATGACATATACCTTAAAGGAGTTAATAACCATCGTTATCGTTATTGTTCAGTTGATTGTATGGTTGAATAATATTTATTGCTTGGTCCTTAATTTTATAGACCGTTCTTACATGCATTTAATGTTTTGGGAATCCTGCAAACAATTGACACTTTATATTAGTATTCTGAAATGTTCAGTTCCCTTTTAATTGCATCTAGACTTTTAATTTTTTGCTGTCGTTAATTTTAAATTCAGTCTGAAAATAAAACTAAATTATTAATCATATTCCCCTCCATCTTAGTCACTATGCACAGAAGGGACGAAACTGTAACTAGAGCTGACGCACTTGCCCTGAATATCAAAATTTTTTATTAAAGTATAAAATCAACTGACAGTGTACACTTAAAATTAAGAACCATTTTTGGGCGTTAGTGAGTTAACTATTTAAAATACATGTCATTGTCATGTCATTGTAGTCTTCTCCAACACTAATTAAAAATTATAACTTAAATTTTAAATAAGTTTTTTAGTCGCTTTTATTGCAAATTACTGTACTAATTAAGGTAATTAAGCTACTAACTTTAATTTGTTACTTTAAAAATATAGCTGCATTTGGATTCAACTAAAAATAAATAACTAATAACGGATTTACTACTACTTGTTCTACTGAAACTAATTTAGTCGTACAAAGATATAAATCTACCTAATGACCATGGTATTGTTCATTTATGAGGACTAATATCTTATTAGAGAAAATTTTATTTTTACTGTCACGCGCAATTCGTTGTGAGTCACTTTTACTGTCACAACCTTTATTTTGCTCGTAACAATAAATATTTGTCCCGATTAACTATTTCTAGTTGATCGGCCCTTAAAGGGTCATCGATCAGCTTTAGAGTTTTGGGTCGCGGGCTTTGATTAGTAGCTCTACTTGGTTTCGGGGGTGTAGATATGATTTTACCTATTATTTAGGATTTGGGTGTATATCAGTTGTTTTCGTAGGTGCTCTGTTTAGGTTATTTTG
>JAHWXV010953842.1:0-12796 GCA_024586415.1 Phrixothrix hirtus | reverse complement strand
CCGTAAAATATTGAAGTTGTCAACTAGGTAACTTAAAATTCCCTAGAATCCAAAAAATAACTGATCACGTGGTTTACGGAATTATCTGAAAGCACTGTACATATATGCCGCTTGTTGGACGAATAATTTTGGATAGATAAATTTAAGATACTCAGAGAGTAGTGAAGCTTCATAAACTGAAATTATTGTTTGAACGTATATTTAGGGGTTAATAAACATAGTCTATATTCTAATCTTTGTAATTTTACACCTCTTATTTCTGCAGTCATATGGTGTTGGTTTATTTTTAAGTAATATTTGCTATTCTAACATAAAACTGGACGTATGCACAAAGCCAGGCGGGCAGAATACGATGGATGCTATTACGTCGCAAGGTAGACATTAAAACCGGGAAAATATCAACGTTATATTTATTTGTAAATGTTAATCATTCAAAATTTGTGAATAATTTTTTGTGCGGGGTATATACGAGCACTAATGCAATATCTGACGATAAATAAAAAAAAATAAAAATAAAATTTCATCTAATGACTCTATTAATCCATCTTGGCAGTTTCACATGATTGGAATAAAACAAACGTTAAAATTCTCACCTT
Source organism: Phrixothrix hirtus (assembly GCA_024586415.1). Taxonomy (NCBI): domain Eukaryota; kingdom Metazoa; phylum Arthropoda; class Insecta; order Coleoptera; family Phengodidae; genus Phrixothrix; species Phrixothrix hirtus. The sequence continues at coordinate 12,200 of JAHWXV010953842.1, read as the reverse complement.
CATACTAGCGAAAATATGAAATCTTTGTATGTCCATAATTCATTTTGAGAGAAAAATTAAAACTGACAAAGGCACTCTTTAATATAGTGTGTAATTTATTTCAAGAAATATGTTACGAGGAAGGAAAAACACAGTTTATGTCTTTACATTTTCATAAGAAACGGTCTTGAATGGTTACCTACCCTGTTACTCCTCTAGGTAATAAACTGTATGTAATTGACATATTATAAATGAAATCTTGTTAAGTTAAGTTGAAAATTGGTGACATTATAGCCCCTAAAGGGTAAGAAATCACGTTAATTGAAAATAAAAAAAATGGATAACCAAAAGTGTGAGGTTATAATACTCAATTTTATCTCAAAAAGGAGTACTTTTCGAGATATTCGTTCTTAAAGGAGTTGGCTACAATTCCTGTTTTGTTGTATAAACTCCTGAATTAGATAAAATTTATCCATTCATTGCACTAAAATGAATTAACGCTTACAAAAATTTGTGACATTATAGATGTAATGAAGGTGAACTACCCTTGCATGTGACTACAACATTGTAATAGGTGAAGAAGACAGATATTATAAGTATTGATATTTATCTCATGTCTACTATATTTCGATACAAACTGTCCATATAAGCAAACTATAAAAAGTAGGTGCTTAATTGAATGAAAGCAAGGCACATAGTTTGCTTAAAATAGCACCTCCTTTATAATAAAGGTAGTTTTTTATAAAAAACTGTTTATTACAACATATTAATTTTAATAGTTTATTATTATCTAATGTAATTATGTTGGGTTACATATAAAATGAATAAAATAATCAAAAGGTGTATAATATGATTGAAACAAGGAATGCGCCTAATGTACAATGTTATATATGTATAGTATTGTTCTTAGAATTGCAATAGTATATAACATTAGACTCCTTTACATACCACAATCTGTCAGCGTCCTTTGACTATTGTTAAATTAGCCATTGATTGCAACGCTGCTGTATCACATGCTGAGGTATTATAAATTCCGTTTACTTTAACATTTACTGAATTTAAAGCTAAAAATAATTTTCGTTTATTTAAAAATAACAAGAGCAAATAATATTTTTGTACATGTAAAAAATAATTAAATACTTTGCTTAATGTATTTTAATTACATTTACATTGTCATCATTATTGGAAAATATTGACTTTACATTAGTACAAATGTTTTATTCCATAGTAAAAGGTTCATTTGAATCTAATAACCTTTTAATGCATAACGGTCGAATGTTTCTGTACCAACGGAACGTATCTGACGAGGGTACCTTAGTAATTACCACAGTGTTTATTTTAACAAAACGTTTTAGCTCACGCAGTAAGTCAACGGAAAAGACGTAAAAATTTACGTTGCGTAAATTTAATTAATCCTTTTTGTTTTAAATTCTTCTATTAAAGGATTTTAATATGAAATGTTAAGCAACCTATGAATTTGATATCGTTTATAAGTGGATGCCTTCTATTAGCTTTAAAATAAAATTGCGTTTTCCAAAAAGGTAAATTACTAAGGAGCATCTTCCGATACCTATTGAGATATTTGGAATACATTAGCGCCGTAAGTGTGGCTGGATCAATTTTGGGAAACCTAGCGCAGGTAATTGAAAGACCGCATTCTTTAACCATAGTGTGTATAAATTAAAGTAAAGGAAGTGCCGACAATGCTTACAATGTAAGTCGCTTTTTATTATTTATTTCTGTACAAACAACCGGGCGTTGTTTTAATCCGAAATAATATTTCGGGAGACCTGCTTTGATGTGCATCCGGTCTCTATCAAATAGTATTTTGGCATTTATAGAAATCTGAAATTTAAAAAATTAAAGCTATCGTAAGCGTTGTCAAAATTTAAAATTATTTTTACATGAATCTGTTGTATCTAATAATTAAGTACTAACGTAATCTGGAGCTCTGATTTACCAACGCGGGTTAAATTAACTATTTTTGCATATAAAAACTATATCTATGAAAGTACTGACCAGCCTAGAATTAATCTCTTATGATTTCAAGAGAAAGTAATTGTAGAACCCTTGTTTGAAAAGTAAATATCAAATTATGTAGCTGGTCTAAACTATTCGAAAGTGAACTAATTTTGTGCTTATGTAATCAATAATTTAATCTATTTTATCTATTGTGCAATGTCTTCTTATAGTTTGTGGATTGTTAAATGTATTATTTTTATTCGTTTGTTTTATTAAATGCACTACTTATGATTGGAATGACAACTTTTGCGTTACATTCATTCGTTATGGAAATTAAATACATTTACCATATTCAAAATTATTAAAGGTTTGCACAGTGTTCAATAGTTGTTAGTGGTTACATTACACCACTCAACTTGTGAAAGGATTAAGTAATCTAGTATAGTCATATATAGGATGGTTTTAAAGGAATCGTGTATCTGTCCCCAAATTCAGGCTTAGTTCCATTGTAAGTGTTCCACTTTTGGAACCCTTATTAACAATAACAAGCATTTTTATACAGACGAAATCAAAATCTTTCCCACTCCTGTTAGCAGTTCGACCAAATTGGCGACTTATACACCTATAGTGTTGCCTTACAGCATTTTAACCCTCATAACTGCCGTTCTGATGGGATCTTCTGATTTTCTTCCAAAGAAAAGTCTCCTTTCAGCTGTCTGTGGAGTATTTACTACTTTACTGCCATTTTGTAGTAAGTCTGAAGTCAGTGGGACCCAGAACTCCCAAACTAGATTAAACTACAGTGATCAAACGCCTATTTATTAGTACTTACGACCGCATTCACTGCGGCTAGCCAGGTAGCGAATTGAATCACTCGGCGACCACTTGTTCCTGTTCTAATCGATTAGATCCTGGGAAATTAAGAAGAAATATGTCAAAGAAGTAATTTGACAGTTTAATACCACTTGAGATATTAATCAACTTTATATTTTAATTAAAATGCTGCTTAAATTGAAGAAGTATGTGTAAAACAAAAACTGTAAGTAAGAATAAAAGATATGTAAATTTTCATTTAAATCAATTTGGACCCACATTTTCAATTTTATTATATTATTTTAAAATTCACGAAACTGCACTATAATTACACTGTACAAGGGGTCTCCTCAAATTTTGACAGCTCCTAGTGACTTAGTTAATCGAGATAAAAAAATTCAGATGGGTATTGCATAGATTCATCCAAACCATCAGAATTTCCTACTTGAAGAAACATTTGAACATCGCGGGTGAACTTTTTGACTTATTATATACTTTTTCAAATTTTACACCCTATATATTTTTTATTTTTACTTAGCGTTAAAATTCCCTTTGCAAAGGAACATAAGTTATGAATATTCACTTTAATTATTGTTAGATATAGGTTATTAAATAATCAAAATGTTATTTGTTTCAAACGAAATGAAATATTTTAACTGTCAATTCGTATTTTTTTGATAATATTAAGTTGCAAAATGGGTTATACTGAAAACGAAAAGGAGGAAATAGTTTATTTGTTCAAAATACAAGAGTAATAGAAGTGTAACTGCAGCACAAGCCAATTATCGAGGTTTTCACAAAGGTGTGCCGGTATCGTAAAGAGGCACTTTTAATAGCAGAAAGAAATTTTAGGATTAGCAAAAATTTGCAAAGGAAAAAATGAGAGAATAATTTGCTAATGCTACAGTTGCATTTTTATTGTTCTTATACAACAAATAAATTATTAACCTTTTTTCCTCTTCACTATAATCCATTTTGCAACTTTAATAGTATCAAATTTTAAAAACGAATTGACAACAAAATATTCCATGCAGTAAGTAATGTTATTTATAACAAATGACATTAATGACGGCAACGGCTAGATTAGTAATATTTTGATTCTTTAACAGCCCATATTTTAACAATAACTAAAGTGAATACCTATAAGTTAGTTAATAAATAAAAACAGATAGGGTGTTCATTTAAAAAAGTATACAATAAGTCAAAAAATTCAACCGCGATTCTCAGTTGTTTCTTTAAGTGGGAATTTCTGTCGGTTTGGATTAATCCCTACAATTTTCATCTTATAAAATTTAGGAAGCACCCTGTATATGTTCAGCAATAGCACAACAGTAAACCCTTCCCATTTTTAGGCCAAGATAATGTGTTTTAGTTCACTTTTTAAATATTTTAAATTTGCATGTTTCGACTACCATAGTATATATAATCTACAGAAATAATACAATATCTCAAGTCAATACCGACAACCCTTCACTACCTGTTTATACTCTAATAGGTTATTGGAAATGGAATTTTAAAAAATATATTAATACGTTTTCTGTCGATCTGTTAGCTTAAATTTCTAAGAACACTACTATAGGCGGCATTATGTTAAAAATACAATAAACCTCGATGGTGTGCATTAAGAAATAAAAATATTACGTTAAACAGCGTTTCATTTAATGAAAGTATAACGTTTACCTGCATTCACTTTGTATATTAGGCAGAATATAAAAAATATTGGACTAGAATATATACACAATTCAAAACAAAGCCGATTTCAGCTGGATGTGTGTTGATTTTAAAGGAGAAAAGCAGGTGATATGTCTTATGAGAACAGTTTCATCTATAACTCTCAGTTATCCATAACTGAAGGAAAGCTTCTTTTACCGTTATTTTTCGTTTTAAAAGCGCAAAGTGGAATGTTCTGACCTATATTAAAAGCCAATTTATTCAGCCCAACTAATATTTATGCAGAGGCATTGACGTCTGGAAAACTGGCAACAAGTATAAACGTGACTTTATTTATTACCATTACTTTGGCAAAAGTACTTTGCATTTCTTTCTTTATTTTCAGATTATCTTCAAACTTTGATGGAATAAATAAATTTTCCTAATATAGTATCAAAAACATTGCATTACTTAATTCCTGGATAGATCACTGTTCTCGAACAGTGGCAGAAAATATACTTTAGAATAAAAATGTTAGTGTAAAAGTATTACCAACAGAAAGATACGAGTTTAGTATTTTGAAAAACTTTGTTCAACATTTTTCAAACGGTACCTTACTGATGAATTACGATATCAATTTACATTTGAGAAATCAAGTTGCAACCTTTGGTTCACAGTTAGCTGTCATCACGGCGATATGTAAATGTTTTTTTAATGCTGTTGGTATAAAATCCTTTATGATTCATTCTATGTATAATCTAATATCATTAAATGACTATAATTACTTTGATATACATAAATCGAATGAATATATCATAAAAGAGATGTTTCTTAAGTAATACAACAATATTGTATTTTGCTTTTATTCAATTGAGTACCTATTTTTATAATCTATTCGAAGATAGCGTATGAAAATGTAGTAAGTGTACTAAACACTAGTATCCATAATATTTACCTTCTACATAATTGCTGGCTCGAATATTTTTTCAAATAAATGTTACTGTATATAATCTGATAGTTGTATATGAGGGCAGTTTACTCTCATTATATCTACAATGGCACAATTCTCTAAAAACATAAGCTTCATTTGGCGAAACGTTCATACCAAATTGTATCTTATTCGATTAATTCAACTAGGAGTTATACAGTAAACTGTAAATTTCGGCCAACACCTTTAGAGGCACATATTTCGAAAAGTATCGCATCTTGAGCTCATGTTTATCAAGACATTTTCTTATCCAATCGAGTATTACTACTTAGTACCCGTTGTTAACATCTTGTGGGCTATTTATCACTTTCATAAATGGTTATAAATGAAACTCTAATTAATTTGTTTTAAAATGTTGAAAATGAGATCATTTCTACTATTACATTATCTTTTCAAGTTTGTCCTGCCTACTTGAATGTAATGAACTGTCTTTTACAATTATAACTGTCTAATAAATCATTTTTAAATCTAACAACTTCTGATTAAAATTCATAAAAATTTAGCAACATTATAAAAGCCACCTATGAACTACAATATGGGTTGCCTACTTAGGGTCATGTGATAGCTGATGAATCTTATATAATTTAACAATCAATCCAAATCAGGCTATACTTATCAACTATTTTAGTTATTAGAATAGTATTAGTCGGTGCACTAATAATAGTGCACCGACGTGCACTAATTATTCAAAATTTCGACACTCTCTTAAGTATAATAAATTATAAAAATTAAAAGTTTATTTTAGTTGTCTATTTAATTTATTAACTCGTAATTGGCATCAACTTAGGCATAAGTAAAAAAATTCGCGCCGTTCATAGGAGGAACTTCATTATTTTTATTTATATTAAATATCCTCCTATTAAACATCAATAGATGACTCTACCGATATTTTTCGTAAGTACCTAGACAGGTTATGTGTTTAAAAATGAACTTGCATTTTCAATCAGCGTGCCCAGCAATCCCGCACTGATGAACCTCAAATAGGGCGAAACCATTGATCTGCAACACGTTGATTGAAAGTGTAAACTTTTATATGTTAGGTTATTAAAAATATTTGGTGAGAAGCCTTAGAATTGTTCATTTTATTTTACTTTGATGACAGTTTCCTAGCTTTTCACTTGTGCCGTTCATAAGGGGAATTATCATTATTTTTATTTATATTATGCATAAGTGTTTTAGTTCAGATATAATTTTTAAATCACGATATCTCACAGAGTACTTACTAAATGTATATAAAATGTGCGGTTAAAATAACCAAATTCAATATTTTTGAAATGATTAGTTGCTTTCATAGAATGAGAAATACAAAACAATTTTAGATATTAACGAACTTTACTTTAGAATCAACAAACATATCTATCAAACTCCAATATATTATATTCAGATTGTTATACACATACATACATGCAAATATTAATAATTCGTTCTAAGCAATTTCGTTGTAGAAAAGATCATGGACTGCAGTTTAACTGCCTTTATATTATTCCTAACTATCAACATATTCAGTAAAACAACAGCAATAAGATATGAACCAACATGGAAAAGTATCGATTCCCGTCCTCTTCCAAAATGGTACGACGATGCCAAAATTGGAATTTTTATACACTGGGGTGTTTATTCAGTACCAAGTTACGGCAGTGAACGGTTCTGGTATTCCTGGAAAAGTTAGTAATATAATTACTTTTAATTATATTATTTTCTTTAAAATGCTTTAGGAGGGGTTCAGGATTATGTAAATTTTATAAATAACAATTATCGACCGGGATTTGCTTATCAAGAATTTGCAAAGGATTTTACTGCCCAATTTTATGATCCCGAAGCTTGGGCCAAGTTGTTTAAAAAATCAGGGGCGAAGTAAGTTTAATCTGTATTACCATTTAAAAATACTTTAAGCTTTATTTTAGATATGTGGTTATTACCAGTAAGCATCATGAAGGTTATGCACTATGGCCTTCAACTTATTCATTTAGCTGGAACGCACATGATGTTGGACCTCATCGTGATTTGATAGGTTAGTTCATTCGAAAGTTCGTTAATTCACCTTTTCGAGTTAAGTGTGAAATGAACATCTTAAACTGAAAGAATTAATAACAAAACTAAAGTTTTGAAAATCATTTTGAAGGTATTGAATAAAATTCAGTATTTTATCAGTTCCCTTTTGGTAATGTAATGATGAGCAACTTCCTTATTCAATTAATTTATTGTAACTGTCAAAGGAGGCGTGTTTTTTAGATATGAACCACTTTATTACTATAAATTCCTAATTATATTGTTTGAACAATTTTATTTTTGCATTTATAACAATTTTTCTACATAATTTCCACCTATATTAAGGCGCTTATCATATAATACAATCAGTTTCTGCATTTCGAAATCAACTGCCTGAGAAGATAACCAGTGCTGCACAACAGTGTTGACGTCGTTACCGTTGTCATTGTCCTATCCGGCTTTAAATGCAAGAACAAGTGGTAATAACTGGGCACGACCATATGGGGGGGGACCATCTAGTTCTTTCAATCCAAATGGCATGCTGAGATCTTGGGTACATTATGCAACACGTGGACATTCTCATGAAGAAGTACAATTGCCCTACTGAGCCTTGGGATTGCGCCACGTAGCTAATTCAAGGTTTCCCAATATATCTAAACATTTATCGTTTTGTCTCCATGCAAAAAGTCCCTGCTTATCTTAAAACACGGTGCACATAATATTTCGGTCTGAATTGTTTACTTAAACTTCATCTTCTTGGGAGGTGTATGTTTCACTCCATTAACTGCTGTTTCGGCTCCTTTGTAACGTAAGTTACGCATATCCCATCACCAATGACGATTTTGCTTAAAACTCGATACATCGCTGTTCCTCATGACAACAGTCAAAGCACTGGATAAAAACTTTGCTTTGTGCAACTCAGTTCGCATTTTTGGGAACCAGCGTGCGCAAAACTTTTGATACTTTAAACGGCCTGTCGCATATTTAAACCGTTTCTAGAAACTTGGAGAAATTTACTCTACATCTTATCGTGCACGTTAGTAAACCCTTCACGGCACCATCGCTTATAGTGTTGTCCTCGTACGCCGATGAATTTCAGTCGCTTTCACACCTCTTGTATTTAAGAATCCAGGGACTTTTGATGGCACAGAGACTTCTGCTCGCATAAACACGTCTATATCAGACCAGGTTCAGGTACTTAGTATGTATGTACGGAAGTGCAACCATTGTGCTATAGAAGTATTACATCAAAGCGGTACTTACTTGAAAAACACGCTTCGTATCAACTGTAACATTAAACCCTTAAAAAGACACAACTCTCAAAACATTTATAATAGTGATAAAACAAATTTTTAGGGGATCTCGCAAATGCTATTAGAAAGCATACCGACTTGACATTTGGACTATACCATTCACTGTTCGAGTGGTTTAATCCAATGTACTTATCAGATAAAGCAAGCAATTTAACAAATACTGCATTTGTAAAAAATAAGGTATATCCTGAGTTACTGGAAATAGTACATAAATATAAACCTGAAATAATTTGGTCCGATGGAGAAGGGGAAGCACCTGATACCTACTGGAAATCTAAAGAATTTATTTCCTGGTTATACAATCATAGTCCTGTAAAAAATACTGTTGTTACAAATGATAGATGGGGCAGTAATGGAGTTGTTTGTAAACATGGCGATTTCTTCACGTGCGCTGACAGATTTAACCCTGGTAAATGTTTTATTTAAGCATTAGATAGTAATGAGTAATAAATTAATGTGTAGGCGTTCTTCAACCGCACAAATGGGAAAACGCTATGAAAATAGATAAACGATCGTGGGGTTACCGACTAAATGCCAGGATAGAGGATTATATGACTTCGAAAGAGATTTTAGTCACAATGGCGCAAACTGTTAGCTGCAGAGGTGTATAATTAATAAGTTAACGCACCACTCTAACATTAATGTTCATTTTATAGGAAACCTATTAATAAATGTAGGACCAACAAAGGACGGAATTATAACACCAATATTTCAAGAAAGGTTGCTAGATTTGGGTAAGTGGTTATCTATAAATGGCGAAGCCATTTATGGAAGTAAACCATGGACTTATCAAAATGATACTCTTGGAAATACATGGTACACTTCTAAAAAATCTTCTGTATATGCCATTATATTGGACTGGCCTGACACGAACCTTTTTGAAGCTAGAAGAGTAATTCGTTTGTTCAGAAATAGATCCCCTACTGTAACTTTATTAGGAAACTCGGAAAAATTAAAGGTAAATGCATTATTATTAGAAGTGGCTGATTTAAATTGTTGATATATATTTCAGTGGGTACTTTTTAAAGATAAAGTTCAAATAGAACTACCCTCGAAAAGTCGAGTTATTAGTGAAGGAGCATGGGTATTAAAAATAAATGATTTTGAACTAAAGAAAATTATTAAATGGTTTAATTAGTTATGTAGTCCTTTATAATAATTATCTATAGCATAAAATATTTTAAATAGATTTAAATAATTGGTTACTACCATTCTGTACTTTTAAATTTTAAAGAATCTAACAGATATATGATACTTTTTCTGGATATCACTTTTGGTTGCTAGACTCGTTTGCGATGAAAAATTTCATTCTTAAATTTTTATTAAATATATTTATAATAAGTAATTTAGTAACCCTGCCATCTTTTGTTCGATAGATTTTGTCCAATGAGTGTGAATGAGCATTTCTTTATTTTAAAATTTAAAAGTAATGGAAGAGAATTGTTTAAAGGCCATTGACGGCGCAAGGAGGCGTGTATAGATGCTTTAAACTGAAAAGATCCACTTTCGCTATTTGGCGAAATTGACGAAGATGCGTTCGGACCGGCTCCATTATACTACGTACAGGCGAGCGCATATTACACATGTAGATGTTTGTTTCGAATTCGAGGAAATTTCTAACTTTTGCGTTTGTTGCATCATTTACTAACATGTGTAATTTTATTTCTATCCAGTATTTAAAATTGTACATGGAAATCCGTTTATTAAACCTATTCTTTTAACAGTTTTAGACGCCACACTGCACCATTATGGTGTCGCCAACAAAGTGGAGCTTCACATTTTAAAACATCTCCAGTAGGTTAGAAAAATACTCCGAATAGTTAGTTAATTTAATAAAATAAGAAATATGTTTATATTTTTTCGATATTTACTTGTATTGATATCTAAAAATAAATTTTTAAGTATTGATTGATGAAAAAATAATTAATGGAAATGTAAATATTTCTATTAAGGAGAGGGTATAGAACCCGGGGATATGCCATAAATGTTTCCTACTAACGGAATTCTCACGACTCTATTTACTAAAGAAAGTTATTACATACAAAACTATGACATGCATAAATGATATTTCTATTTCATCTTTCGTTTATAAGGTTTCAAGGCTTGAGAAAATCGAAACTGTTCATGTATGTACGAGGCAAGTTTTTTTAAGAAGTAGCGTTTGTTACTAAAATAATATTTTTATTAATATTATTTTTACATGGAAGTCAGTACCTTAAACTATTTGTATCGCGTGATTAACTTCTACAACCCGTCTTCATACAAAACAGTCGCCTAAGAAGGCAACTATTGCTACACAGCATTTTTGATGTTATTATGGTCATCGTAGTGCTGAGCCGCAACGTACCGCTGCAAATATAAGTGATAGTCGATGGATGCAAAGTCTGGATTATACTAGGGTGTGATCAAGTTGTTCCTATCCAAATTACATGATGATAGCTTGGGTATGTTAAGCAAAGTATGGTCGGGCATTGCCAAGCTCTCACAATATGTCCCAGTATTTATCGTTTCACCGCAAAGCAAAAATTCAACAAGAAACACACCCGCCTAAAAGAAAACAAGGTGCACATAATCTTACGGGCTGACATTGTTTGCATGAACTTGACCTTCCAAGGAAATGTTGCCTAGACCCGTTACAGTGGCTGCTGCTTCGACCTCGGTGTAACTCCTGTGACAATTTAGCTTAAAAATCGATAACTTTTATAATTGTACCTCATGAAAACTGTCGAAGCACTAATTAAATACCCACAGTTAAAATTTTTGAACACAGTGTGAGCACAACTTCCTATAGTTTAAACGGTTTGTCACAATTTTATACAGAACACTTCTATAAACTTGACAAAATTTATTAGATAGTGACAAAATCGTAAATCTATTCTCATGAGCTTTTTCGTCAATCTTCTGCACTAGATCATCATTAATCACAGACGGTCGTCCACTCCCAGTCTTATCGTACACATTTATACGGTCTGCATTAAATGCCTTAACTTTCTCTAATGATCTGTCAACGAATTTCGACCGCTTTCACGTCTCTTGTAATTAAGAAACGAATATTACACAATCTGCGAACTTCCAATGGCTTTAGTCATTTTAAACATGTATATGAGAATATAAACAAAGATTACTGCTCATGTAATGGCGTCTATAGCAAACCAATAGATACAGGCACTCGGTGCGCACGCACGGAATGGTGACCACTGCGCTGCAGCGGCCACATATCGAGATAGTACTTACTTAAAAACTTTCCTTGCATTCAATAGATTGACTCTCAAAATTTTTAAAATCTAATTAATCCAAGGCGTAGAAAGAAAACGGCAAATGTGATGATCTTGTTTTACTTTATTAACATTTTCATAGATTTTTGACCGCCAATACTCGATATCCTTTAAATTTACTTTATTGCATGCATAAACTTTTTTCAGCTTATGCTTGCACTCTATCAGGGTATCACTAAAGTCAGGTTTCTTGTGCCTAAATACAAAGAGATTAATAAATCAACTGTTTTT
>JAHWXV010953807.1:0-10741 GCA_024586415.1 Phrixothrix hirtus | reverse complement strand
TTTTCGAATTAATAATTATAAATAAAAATTCAATTAAATTTCTATAAATACATAGCATTTATATAGTGCCACCAAACGAGGGGCATTCAAATAATCTTTATATAGAATTTAAAAATCAATTTTCAAAAGGATATAGCATATTTATATGGCCTGCCAAATGTGGGGCATTTAAGATATTAGCATTAAATTAAAATTAATAATTATTTCCAAAAAAGTTATAGCAATTATATGGCACGCCAAAACGTGGGGTTGCAATAACAATTATAAATAATTATTAAAAACGAATCTTACAAAATAAATATAGCATTTATATGGCACGCCCAAACGTGGGGCTGCAATAACAATTATAATAAATTGAATTGTGAAATAAAATTCAATTTTCAAATAAATCATAGCAATACATACATACTAAAACGAAAACATGTCAAATTAGATATTTATTAAATATGTTCTACAATTAATACATCAACAATTTATAATTAATAAGCAATACTTTTAAAGAAAAAAGCAAATTTAGCGATTTAAAAAAATACATTCTATTATTTTTATTAAAACAGATAACTCGACCTTGCACTCGATGAAGTTCATGAATAGTAAACATAATGTGATATTTGTAAACAGAAACAACGTGTTATATATTTTTAATTGCCCATTTTAGATTTTTACGCGAAAATTTACAAACTTTTTTTTCAATTGGATTAAAAAATTTTGAGATTTGTGTTCACAAAGGGCCTGGGACATGTGTTAAATAATGTGCTTATATACCGGACACCCTGTAATCTACCTGTTGCCCAGAAATATTGAATTTTGTTAAGTTTAAGTGAGCCCGTTATACGAAGCGCGTTCGTCCTTTTAAGTAAGAACCATTTTATTACTTCAAATTATAAATAACATTTTTTTGAACAATTTGATTTCTACATCGAAGCTAGTATCATAACCTATTTGTCTACACAATTTCCGCTTATATTGTATCGTGTGATCAGCTCTTGGATTTTTTCGTTATAGATATCAGCCGCTTGAGAAGATAATCATTTGACGTCGTTATCGTCGGTCCAGTACCTACTGACTAGCTGTTGCTTTAAATGCAAGAATAAGTGGTAGCCATTGGGTGTGAATTTTGAACAGCCAAATGATATGATGAGATCTTAGATACGTCGAGCAACGTGTGATGTGAAGCAAGCCACGCCTTTTGTTATGGATTGCGCGGCGCAGGTTATTCACATTCCCAGAATATGCCTCACCATTTATCGTTCAGCCCTGAGGCAAAAAACCAAGTCTGCCTAACACAAAACTGCGCATATGATTTTTCGGGCTGAAATTGATCGAACTTCATCTTGGTAGATGTTGTGTCCCCACACTCACTGCTTTCGACCCCACTGTCACGTGAGACTCCTAGATCTCGTAAGAGTGACGACTTGGCTTAGACGCCGATCGCCTTCATTACTGTACCGCGTGCGAACAGTCAAATGCTTTGCTTTGTGCAATAGTGTGACCACAACTTCCGATAGTTTAAATGGTCTGTCACAATTTTATACAGAATACTTCTAGTAACTTATGGAAGTTCAGTAGAGGGCGACGTCATCGTGAACTATCTATTTTCACGAAAGTGAAGCTTTTTGCGCCAGGTCATGATTAATGGTATTCAGTCGTCCAGTCCGTGCCTCATCGTGCACTTTGTTCGGCCGCCGATGCCATTAACCATTTTTTCATAGGATTGTCTCTGTATAATTTCGGCCGCTTTCACGTCTCTGACATATAAGAAACAAATTACAACACGTGTTTCACAATCCGCACGACTTTCAATGGTTTTAGACATTTTAAACAAAACCTCGCGTAATTGCGACTGTAACTAGGGAATAGATACAGGCATGCATGAAACTTTGACCGCTATCCTGTACGGCGTTGTATTAAGACGGTATTTACTTATAAAACGCACTTGACTAAATGTAAAAGTTTTTAAATTAATGAAATTAAAGTATTATCAATAATCATTTTGATGCTAGCAATTTACAAATAAGTATTTCAAATTTTGCATTAAAAATGTTAAATAAGATTACAATAGTCTAGTCTAAAGAAAGGTATTTCTATTTCTACCTAAATATGAATGGAATAGCAAAAATTGCGTACTTTTATTTAACTAAATACAATAAATGTAATTTATATTATAAATTTAAGTTTGATTGTCATTTAATTTATCGCGTCAAAATATCACTTCCGCATACGGAGAAACGAATTTAAATCGACACAACCCCTTCTGTATTCTTCAGCGTGAATTTCTTTACTGTGATGGATTCCCATACTTATCTTTGTATTTAACACTAGGTGTTCTGTTATAATTATTTTGTGAATTAGATCGGTTTTGTGCCCCTCACAGTCGTGAGTGTAACAGTAAACTCGTATTGTTCCTTTTGAAATTCAAATTGGTAACGATGAACTGTTCACCAGGCCTTTAACTTGGCGATATTCGTGTATCGGTTCTCGTAATCAGGAAAAGACGCTGATTTTCTACTGTCTTGGGTTTATATAGCTTTTCCCAAGTTGCTTTGTCCAATGCCACTGCTTGCATTTAGAATTTAAAACATTGAGTTTAAATCTGATTTTCGGTTAATCGATTATCACGGATCACACACTAATTTGCACAAATCGTGTTGATTTGTGAATTCCTAGCATTCAAACTTAACTTAAGTATCTATTTGTGGCCAATTTAGTAAATTTCCAGCTTACTTTAAAATCTACATATCCGTTACGACCCTTCCTTTGATTTAGCAAACTTGCCGTCTGGTTTAATTTTTCCAACCTAGCCTACAAGGATGTTAAAACTAGCTAATTTACATTAACCATAATTTTGTCTAAAAACTTGATACATACAGGGTGTGCCTAAATGTCATGTCCAAATTGAAGGTGGTTATTCCTTGGCCTATTGTAAGACAAAAAGTTCAGTTAGTTATGTGTCCTAAATTGTTTTTTTTTCGAGATATAGATTGTTAAAAGTTTTTGATAAGAAAAATGTTTTTTCTTTAATTCTTAAAAACTCTTTCGCTGATCTTAATAAAAGTTGGCAGGTTTATTTGTAGTATTAAAGCGCTTATTTGCACGTAATATGATCAAAATGAATTTTTCCAGTGCCATCCCAGAGGGTAACCTAATTGATATCTATGGGAAAAACATTGTACGCCACTGACAATCTTGCAAGTTGTTTTGTTAAATTAAGCAATCAAAAATACATATATGTTTTTGTCTCTTGACTTTTTCGTAACTCGCTTTGTTTTTGAGAAAAAAGGATGTAGTATAGTATATAGTACATAGTAAATAGTACATAGTACATAGTGTATAGTGCATAGTATAATACTATCGAAAGTTATTCACCCTGTACAATTGACTGACGTTTTATTAAAACCGTTGATCATCTGTAGTCATAAAAAATTGTCTAATTTGGGGTATAAGCTAAAACATACAATTCATATTAATTTAACAACAACAGCGACTAAGCCGAATTTTTTTTCTTCTGATACTTTTTCGATTTTGTTTCAGTTATAATATCGGTTAGGATTCTAATTTGTTTTTATAAAAGAAAGGACTACTATTAAAGTTTTGAGTTTGAAACTCTTTTCGATCGTTTGGAAAAACAAAAAAAAATAACATTTCAGTTTTAAACAAGCTACCATTTTATGTGCGAATTAAGAAAACGATCAATAAAATTTGTTGTACGCAAATTTTGTGTATCTACAGGGTGTTTCAGATAATATAACATTTCTTTTTAGGGATGAAAGTATGCCCTATAGATGCTCCAATAAGCGTAAAATTAAAAGCAATATCATTACTAAAAATTTCTTTTTTTTAATAATAACGAGTCGACTATGCACATGCTTTCAAATATACAAATATAATCGTGTAAGTGTTTCTAACTAAATAAACATTTCCGTAGTAGAGCAGAATTGTACATGTTTATGTTAACTTTCGAAGCAGGCGCATAAAAACAAGACCGTAAAATGATACACCTTTGTAAATGTTAGTGACCCATATTTTGATAAACTAAATTATGCCAATTTCCGTCAGTTACTAGATGTGTTTCGTTGTCTAACCACTGTTTCAATAATGAAAACTAAATCGCAAACTGTGCCCATCTACACCGTGTTTAACTGATTGGTGCTTTTATGTTTATAAAATTGTGCACAGGTCTGTAATAATGAAGTACTTACAGATGTATGATTCAGGTAATATGGATATGACAGTTTTAAAACGTTAGGTAATTAATTACATTAAATCTGTTCAATAAGATTGTTTTAAAGGTATCAACTACTACAATATTCCTCTAGTATCACTTTTTTATTAAAATTGCGTATAAAACAATATTTGATTTTTTAAGTCGAATTGGGCAAATTATTGTGCCATTCTTCTGAATACTGTTATAAAACCAATTAGAAAAATCTAAAACGTGTCAAAGTGTTTAAAATATTTTCATTTTAAGCGTAGGAAGATGTCCCGCAATTTCAGAAATGAAAATCTATTTTTAGGTGTAAAATTAAAAAAGTCAATAAATAATTGCTTGAGCTGTCTTTACATTTAAGCACATTTTTTAGAACGATGCACGACTAAACTGTATTTTTATTATTATCAGTTATTCATAAATAACTTCTTTAAAATTGTTATAAAAGTTGTATACATTATTTCTAAATTCTTTCAATTGTGTGAAAGGACAATCCCCTTATCTCGTTATCTATTGTAGTAAACAAATCACAATGTGCCTGCTGCAGCTGTAAAAGCGTATGTTATTGTAAGTTGATACTGTTATGTAGGTCAGTTATAATTTTGTAAATGATTTAACAGTTTTAGTCTGAATGCAACCATAGTCGACTCGTACATAATTAGAAAAAAAAGGACTTTTTGTATTCGTATTTTTTTAATTTTACGTTTATTGGGGTATCTTAGGGTCTACCTACAGCACTTAAAAGGAATGTCATATTGTCTGAAACACGCTGTATATTTTTTGGTTTAACTCCAGTTCGGCGCCCTAATTATATCTATTATCAATTTTTAAACTAGCATAGAAAAATAATGGCACTGATTTAAAATCTGAAAATTAAGGATTTATTCTGTTAGGGGCACTTAACCGTCAAAGTGCAGTGCCACTTTCAATATAAATCATTTGAGACGACTACACTACAGTAGCAGGGGAAAGCAATCTTTGTGTCTTTTCTTGAATCTATCAACTTTTTTAAATTAAATTTTAATTAAATATTCTCTATAGAATCTACTAAAGAACAACTACGGGCGATGATGGACAAACAATAAATACAGCCAACGCCATAATCATATTTAAAGTTTACTATGTGGGGTAGTATGACAGAACGCAAAAAAAATTAGAATTAATAAAGTTATAGCAAAAGTGAAATATATAATGCTAGAATATTGTTTAAATTCAAAATAAATTAATTGAGTACGCCAATGAACAATAAATTGGCACAAGATAATACATTTTATGCAAAGGCAATTTAGTAAAATTGAACGTTCAGTTATAGAAGGCAGTCACATACCGCATGTGTTAAACTCATATAAATACAGGTTTTTAAATTCTAACCTTACACATATTAAAACATACATTTGAAATAATACTTTTAATAACATGTTGATCGTGCTGGTCTTACGACATCAAATGTACATTAACAAGGAATGAGCTATTGCTAATTATTGTTAATGGAAAGATTAATCTAAACAGCGTAATCATTTAATGATAAACAGGGAAACACAAGTTAGATATTGAAAAATATCTTAATTGTATAAATTCACGTTAATAAAATTTAAAGTATACAATTGGAAATTAGTCACAGTGGTAAAATTTATTTTTATTACTGGAGAAACGTAAATAGTCGGATCCATGCGAGGACGTTATTAACCACTAACTACATATTTGCCAACCTTAACGTACCAAATCTAAAATACCCAGAAACAGTAGGAAAACGTTAGCGGCATTGAAATTGATTTCACAGAGCAATCAGAATCCCAGAGAAAGTAATGGCTTTCAGGCAAAAGTATTAGATATTTTTGTTTATCACCTCTTTGAAGTCACTGACTTTGGCGAAAAATATTCACATGGCGGAATTTCGAAATATTTCGTTCCATGTATTTTCAAGGCATTAACGATTTTTCCTTTCTGTCCCGTGATTATTTAGGATGTTTGGTGAAACTCTTGGGCGAGGTACAAATCTAAAGGAAAGTATAGATTACAGGAAAAACTTTTTCATCGAGCGCGGTTTCAAAACTTCAATCTCCACGAAACATCTTAGCTTCTTTATTTCCGATCTCGGTTTCTGATCTTGGAACTCAGATTTTTTTGGAAAATTACCAGAATTCTGACGTTGAGACAAAATTAAATGGTATTTTGATTAAAATTTTTGGGAGATAATCATAATCATGAAGAAAGGAAATCATTGAATCCAAAAAACCCTTCATTGGCTGGGGCTTAAAAATTTCGATATTTGCATCTTCCAAGCATCGGAACTTCTTTGTTTGTAGACCCAGAACTTTACGAAGGATTATCAGAACTGGGAAAAAATCGTCGATTTCAGAAAAATATATATCAAACGACGCCAGTTATTTGATAAAAATATTGACTCTAACGAAAGCAATCAATTCTGGAAAAATGTTTTCATGCCCGGAGTTTAAAAATTTCGATGTTTGTATCTTCCACGTGCCGGAACTTCTTTGTTTTCAGTTTTAAAATTTAGACTATTTCGGAAAATTATCAGAACTTTGAAGAACGTGATCGATTGCGAAACCAATCAATATAACGAGACTGGTTATTTGATAAAACTTGTCAGGTTAATCAGAACTCTAAAATTGATTCCAAGAGAATCCTTCAATTTGATATTGCATCTTCGGAGCATCTTCTTAATAGGTGTTCTGATACTAGAAACAGGTCTAATTCTTCAAAGATACAATGGTAGAAAATTTCTTCAGCAATCAGTCATTCTTTAAAGTTCTGGTTACTCGTCGAAGAGTTTTATCGGATAATTTTAACACTCAAAGCTCTGAAACCGGAAACAAAAAAGTTCTATTCAGACATTATTTTAAGTTCTGATGTTTTTGGAGCTTTGATAGATCCCAAAAGGTTTTATCGGCATTTATTTGGCATTGTCAAGTTGACCTCTCCCAAAGTTCCAAATGGCATTTTTAGGTTTGGAAGGGAGGGAACGTTTTCAAAAGCAATTGAGAACTTCTTGCATGTATTATATTTTTAAATTTGGGAAAAGTTGTGGTCAGCTACGAAGCGACTATGATGTTGTTCCCTATGCTTGTATTAAATTATTCTTCTTTTACAATTTCTTCTGTGCCAATTGCTGTGGAGATATTGTTTAAACTAGTCATCTGTTGTTATTACTCTTCGTCCTTTTTATTGTTTTTCAAACCGTCTTAATCTTCTATAACTTTTACTTTAATTTGTCTTCTGGTATTCCTGGTATCCTCGTATATATGTATTTTTTCAGTTTTGTATCCAAATTTATATTGTGATTTTGAAACTTTTTCAATATACTTCGTCTTGCCTTTTAAAAGTTTACTTTTTACATAATTAGGCACATTTGTTAAGTAAACAGTTTCAAAACGGTAGAAATGTTTCGTCTCTGTTGTATCATAAAAATCAGTGATGAAAGATTGAGAAGGATCGCCAAAATGGCCTGGAGCCTTTTAGTCGAAAACGCCTATTATAAATGTTTCTGTAACGGCCCATTCGAACTTCGACCTGAATTTTGAAAAATGCTTACGTTATTCAAGGCATGAAACAATACTACAGTTAATGATTAGAATGCATACAAGCATGGTTTACCAATAAAATGAAAACACGTAGATAATTCGGGTAACCCTAGTGCATGAATAAGTAAAATTAGATAAATAAAGTTCATATTTGACATAATTAAAATCTCTTTACTGTATGAGATCTCATATCGCAAAACATGTAAATCAACAAAGATTACTTCAAGTTTCTTAAATTTAACTAAACTTAATGCATTTCAAACGCGAATTAAAATATGATTCGTTCGCACTCTCTAAGTAACCTGATTCAACTATCAAAAT
This sequence comes from Phrixothrix hirtus, assembly GCA_024586415.1. Classification (NCBI taxonomy): domain Eukaryota; kingdom Metazoa; phylum Arthropoda; class Insecta; order Coleoptera; family Phengodidae; genus Phrixothrix; species Phrixothrix hirtus. The sequence continues at coordinate 2,671 of JAHWXV010953807.1, read as the reverse complement.
TCATTTAAAACGGTTGTTTTAAGTAAGCGGAACATTTCTATTAAAATCAAATTCAAGTAATTTTGAAATATATTTTATGACTTCTCATTATTCATCGAAAATTTTCTTCGTATCGCAAATTAGATGTTTGAAGAAAAAAGTGTCAATAGACCTTGAATTTTTGATGGCCCTAACATTTACATTTTTAAACTCGTATTAGGGGGTTGGAACCTCTGCTTATAGAAAAAATGCCAACAAAATATACACCTACCAGGAGGTGTAAGTAGGAATCCATAAAAGCATAGCACACCTTTGTAATATAAAAACAACAGCAGGCATGCATTGGTAAGCGAAAATATAGGACATTAAAGCGCAAGTACCTGTTAAAGCGGAGATGCAATACGATCTATCGAATAAACCTGCGCAATTCGAACCGTTTAGCCTGCTCAATCTTCAAATTTGTGAAAACCACAGAGAAAATAATTTAACATAATTTTAAATTAATTGTTTCAGGAGTAGATAAATGGGAAAAATAAAGTATGGAGTATGGAGGGTATTAGTTGGATTAGTTTTTCATTGTCCTGATGATAGTTGCATAATTTTACTTCCCTTTACTTTTCCTTTTCGGTTTCAGAGAATGTTTGCATGACTCTCCGTATTCTGGCCTAAAACTTTAATTCTTTTGCTTTTTCGGGCTTGCGTTCGGGATCGGAAGTTTCCGATACGGTTTTAGATCACATGCACCTCTGGCATTTAGGATTAACAAAAGATAAATCTGTGCCATTTTTGGCGTATATTTTAAAGGTCGATAATATAAAACTCCCAGGGATGTTCTATCTTTGAAATGGTTCGTTGCAATCTTTGGGCACTAATGTAAAGTTTATACCACAACTGTTCAAGCGTGCCGAGAAAATATGTGCAATTTAGCTGTTTAAAGAAGATAAAACACTGCTGAAGATTCAGTATAAAACTGAACTGGCTTTAAAAACATCTTATTATTAAATAATTATATTGTGAGCTAGATGCTGCCATGGTGAAAAATCCCACAAAAAGTTGGGCAAGCGGTGCCTGCAATTCAGTTTCACTCTCTTCTGCAGTATCAAAACGTTATTCCTTGGGATCCAACTTCATTTCTTGGAATAAAAAGGTAACACATGGAGTTAAATACGGGGAGAAGGGAGGATGTGGAACAACAGGTGTAGTGTGGATGCTAAAAATTCGCGAGTTTTATGAACGTCCTCTCTCAGCAGTAATCCAGAGCAAACAAACTTGCGGTACGAAATTTGTTGTGCTAACTTGTCGTAACTTTTCAGGACGTGGTGAATTTGGACTTTTCTACTGCGACGATATCCAGAAATCCAAGTCGTATTACCTGTGATTATCCTTGCGTACATCTTTGTCGTGTTGACGAATCTTGGCAAGCTGTTGGTCAGCACCGGGAGAACAAATTTGGCCGCAATGCGATGCACGTCCAAATTCCCCTTTAAAATTGATCGAACGCAACCAAATGACATGGCAACCATGTCACAAATTTCTCTGATTGTTAATTCTTTAAATCTAAGCGACATTTTCATCATTTGTGTTGGTGAAAGCTTGTCCCGGTTTTGCCTCATCCTGAAGTGATATTCGACCATTTTTAAAATGGGCTCAACTCGTGACTTCATTACTATATACTTGGCTAAACACTACAAAAATCTCGGACACGGTTTTTTCAAGCTATAAACAAAATTTGACGTTTGAGCGATGCTCGAATTTTGTATGCAAAACACACTTTAACAAAATTGCTTGCAAAGACTTCAGGATCATAGAATTTGCAACTGACGACTAGAAGTTGCGCAAATTGAGAAAATCTGTTGCAAATTTCCAGACGTTGGAGGATGACCAACGTGGAAGACCTAGAACTGAACAAATTGCAAAAGGGCTAGAGCAAGGGCTTGATAATTCTTACGGATCCATTTATGCGATTTTGTCCGACAATTTGAAGATGTGAGGTGTCAGTACAAGATTTGGTTCCGCGGTAGCTGACCACGAATCAGATGAAATGTGGCATGGTGTTGAAATTTCTCAAAATGATCATCACTGGTGAGGAGTAACGAACGTTTGGTTACAATTCGCAAGAGAAGATGCATTTTCTTTTTAGGCAAATAGCGTCGTCATCTCCTGACCAAAGAAAACACGCAGCATGCTTTGTTAAATACAAGGAAAAGGCGGTGCTCATTGAGTTCTTGATATCGACAGTTTGGTGCACCGCGAGTCTGCAGCTTATACACATACTGTTATCAGTCATTTCTACGCGCAAGTTTTGCAGCTATTGCTCAATGCGGAGTTAGCGGTGCAACAAGCGGCAGAGACAGTAATTACTGTTACCACCCAACCACTGCACTCTTCGGATCTTTATTCTAGACACTATTTCCTTCTGAAAATTACCCTTAAGGAGACGCATTTTGCAACCATGAAGGACATTAAATCTCATGTGACGGCTGAACTTAGAAGATTTCAAAAGAAACCTTCCATTGCTGACAGGATCGCTGTGTTATGTATAATGGTCCTATTTTAAAAGTAGGAGTACGAATTGCCATATGTCCCACCATTACTGTTGTTAGATTCACGTAATTTAATTCATAAATTAACGCGAATCTAACATAGAAAAATTAAATCAACTGTATAGATTTATTTTTCTAAAGATTGTTAA
>JAHWXV010953707.1:0-10535 GCA_024586415.1 Phrixothrix hirtus | reverse complement strand
GGGTCATTAAAAATCAATTATGCCGCGGGGGGTCATTAAAAAACCGGTTTTCAAGGTTGGGCAAAAAATGGGGTTACAGAACTCTCTATCTCTCTCTACTGAGATACTATATTGAAATATTCTAGGTTGTAATATTTTAGTTATCGTGGTCGTTCACTCGACGACACCTATTCATCCTACAAAGTTTGTGAATCCGGACCGCTCGTCAAATACCCGCGTGAGTACTATCATGTACATAGATGCTATAACCAACCCATCGCTTCTATGCAGAAGGGACCCAAGCTATACTATCAAGAAGTACTCGACGTGTGCACAATACTTACTTTATCAGCATTGAAGAAATTACCTTCAGGGAATGATTCCATTTTCATTACCAAAATTTGGAATGTAGCTGAAAACGTTGCTTTTTCCAAATATTTCATCATTCATTCGATAAGATAATTGTCCAATCGTCTCAAATACAGTATTATAAAAGGGAAGAAAAATAGAATTCAGCTTTCTTTCATTTTGAGATTTGTTTGGAACTTTTGACCAAAGCTGTATTTTTCAGCCTAATAATTAATCCCTTAGCTTGATGTTTTGCTCCCATTTTACAAAAAAAATCAATATATTGTTCTCACAGATTTTGAGTTAGAATTATTGACGCGTTCCTATTCGCTGTTGGTCGTCGGAAGCTCACCGTTGATCCTAGAGTTTACGATCAACAATAATTTATGGCCCCAAGTTTTGAATGTATCAAAGTTTGAAGAAGAAGAAGAAGAGAAGGTGAAAGTCAAAACCAGTTGTTCTAACTTTTTCAAGACCCAATTTTGATTTTATTGGCTTTATTTTCATCTTTAAATGTTTTGATGATCTTCAAATATTTTCGTTAGTGAACTCAGATATTTAAAATTGTCTATTAGTGAGATTTTAATAAGGTAATCGATGAAAACCCTAATGGAAGAAATGTGTACGGCGTTGAAGATTTCAAGAAAGACATTGATCGTTACTTTGGAGCAGTGATAAGAAATGTTTTTCTTTATCGACTGGTATCTTCAGAATTCAAGATTTGATAATTCAAAAGGGTATTTACGCGATCTTCTTTAGGAAGAAAACCATAACCGCGATTAATGATGTTAACTAACAGTTGAAGATGACACGAAGATACATATAACAACATTTGATCTCTTTGTTTAATTATATATTAGCAACCGCTACTTAAGATGAAATCGAGTTCTTTGAACCCTCATATTATATAGGTGCAATATACTTTGCGTCATAAAATAAGTCGATGATTGGAGAAAGGGATTACAATTTCAGGGAAATTTTCGTAATCTATTTGACGGGTGTTATAAGCCAGAGGAATTGTAGAATTGCTAGTGTTTGTTATTTACTGCTTCATACTAATCTGCTACAAATTCACGGCCGAAATAAGCTACAGTCCGACTTATATTGCTGCTATTAATTTCAGTAACCGAGTCCAGTCATACCTTACGTCTAATTGTAGCACCGTGAAATAAATTGCTCGCAATGCATTAATTACGTAGGGTCCATTCTTCCGTATGTATGAAGCATAGCAGGGAGATGCTGGTCATATATTACAGAACGGCTGGTGGACGTGCAGAGTATTAAAAACGGAGCACGTTCTACACTGGACGTTGCACAACCAGGTTGCGTATTTACAAAGCGTATGCTGGCAATAGTCGGTTCTACTTCAAAACTCTTTTAATTCGTTAAAATTGCCTTCTTAATAAAAGCCTCTTTGGTAACTAAATAAGTCGTAATTAAATAAGGAACAAAATTAATTCAACAGGATCTTGAGTCTCTGCGGAGATATGTATTCGAAATTGAGGCAAAATGAATTAAAAAAGTTACATTCTTAATTAATTGGGAAAATTGTACCTAAAATCTTTATTTAATTTGCGGAGAGAAAGAATTAAGGGTTGCGATACGAATTGGACGTTATGAACAGTATAAGGTTTCAAGAATTGCATCCTGGTATTATCAGGGGGTCAGCAAAGGATGATTTGTGGCCCACAGAGCGCACTAGGGCCGCGCAGAGAAATGGACTGTCCACTTTCAGCATCTTTCCCTCGTCGGGTGGAATATTGACGAGTGTGTTCAGCTAAAACCCCTCATACCGTCCATCTCCCGGAATTTATATGATGTTCGCTTCGCGGCGAGTATTGGTCGACGCCGGCATCCAATAACTGGAGCCATTTCATGTCAAACTGAAAGAAACCGCACCGATAAAACATGACATTCCAAAATGGTCATAGAAAATCTATAGGTTTTTTCCCTTCCTCTAAGAAGCACGCACGTCTGCACTGTTTCAGACAACGAACGCTTAAATTATATATAGGACAACGCAATGAGATTTCTCCCCCTACTACAGAATCTTCTGAAATGTTAATGTTGATGTAAAACTTTCCAGTTATAAAGCTGGAAAACTTGCGTTATGCTTGCCCCTACAATTTTTACAAATGTTATTAAATATTTCATCAAGTACAGCACTTGATCCTTAATTCAATTTTATGAAAAACACGCATAACGAAAATTTACAAAACCCCATAAAGTGCAAAACAATTTCGTTAATAAGGCGCAATCTTTTTTGCGTAAAGTAGGGACGACTTTGGGGTATAACTATTAAACATTCATTAAAGTCAAAAGTTTATTTCAGGCTATAATTACGGCAAAACGTCTGGACAACATCAAAGGACTTTAATTGCGCTTTATTTATAACATGTGCTTACATCCAATGACGTAGCACCATTGAATATACTCGTTGAACTATATTGATTCTTAAAACAGAAAACGCATCCTTTCATGATTATTTGACCTGTGACTTACCAAAAATGTAATACAAAATTGTTGCGACACCCTTGCAACGTTTTTATACAAATAGGAAAGATTTACGGGATTTTCTACAAAAATTGGGTCGCGTCACAGTTAATACAGATAACTTGTTTGGTCGAGCGAAGATATTTTTGATATGACACTCCAAAACAACAATCTTAAATCGAACTGTGTATTTACCCACTCGATTTAAAAATAAAACCTTTTCTTTTTATCATCATTTACGTGTAAGTAAATAACAAAACATAATTAAAGAAACGTTTATTAAAGAAAACTAGACAAAATATTAACGATACTACAACAATCAAGACTTTAAATATGATTGCATTAATTTATAGTCCAATATTGACAATTAAAAAATTGGTTTTCATTATTTATACAAGGCGCTGTTATTTTCTAAAATATTAAAATTAACAGTTAAATGAAACACTAGATAACTTAATTCAAGAACCTTAATTATACGAGCGGTTCTTGGCCTCACAATTACTCGCGTCTTGTAATTAATCATAATAACAGATTATAAGTTAAATTATTAACCTATTTTAATGCGGAGTTATTTACAGCTAGTCTAGTGCAATGATAAAACAATACTTTAACCTGGTTTGATGAATAAGACACGACTTTTGGCACCTTTATGAGGTTATCTTACGTCGGAAATATTCGAATTTTCATTGCAAATTTCACTAACAACCAATAGAATTTGAATTTCTTGGTCTTTGATCAGTTATAAATCTTAGCCTGAATATTTCTATTTTTAAAATTTAAATTTACAAAGACACAGACAGTTTATTACTAAAATTAACATTTCCTAGCTTTATGTATATTACGCGCCAATCTTAAGCATAGTATTTTAAAGGACGCAGCTGCTTCTTTAAATTTATTTTGTATTGAATACGACTTAGATAATTACAAAGTTAATTAATTGCAAAACAATTGTTAATCGATGACTATGGGTTCATCAACAACGTTAAACGTTTTCAAACGCAGTAGCTGTATTTTGCTTTATTTAAATTATTTTCAGACAAATAACCGTTTTTAGACACCGCACTGGTTTAATGCCTATATGTACTAACAAGATAAGATAAGATCAGTTTCTTCTTTCGGCACCGTTTTGATAGTTTTTGTCTTCAGACAAACAAGTTGGCGCACAAGCAGCTGATCAAACTGTTTCCTCAAAATCTTCGTTTTTTTGGCATCCCTGCGCTTTAATAGCGGCATGTGATTAGTAGTTTTCTGTCTTCTGTAACCAATCCAGTACGCTACACCCTCATTTTGTTGCTTAAATTTCGGACAAGGTAGCTACATAATGCTTTCATTAAATTTTTCCATAGATATTAACACTTTAGTACCTCTTCGCTTTAATAGTGATCTGTACTTATAAATAAGATCATTTTCTTCTTTAGGTGCCGTTTTTATAGTTTTCTGTCTTGTGTAATTATGTCGGTATGCTAAAAACATCCAACAAAATGGCTACATTAGTTTTGATTAAATTGTTTCGCAAGAAATTACAGCTTGCTTAATCTGCCTTTTTAAATTAGACCAATCTATTCTTTTGTCTATAATTACGTCGGCACGCTACAATCCCATCTTGTCAAAACTGAGCACTAGGCAACTACATACTGCTTTGATTACTAATTTCTCCACAGCTCAACGTGGTTGAGTACCGTCATTTATATGACTTGTTGCATTCTGCAATTGAGTAACATGCTACATACATCTTACTGAGAAACTTTCGAACAAGGTGCTTACATTCTGCTCTGATTCGATTTTTCCCTAGAAATCGTCAGTTTTTGACACTTCTTCGTTTTAAGAGGTGTCAAAAAGTGGCGATAATACAGTGAATACAAAGCAAGGTGCTTTGCAACTTTAGGTAGGGAACAATATTTGCTCAACTAAGAAACAACAAGTGGGTTAACAAATTTTTAATTAAACATTCCCAGTTACAAATACGAAAGATAACAAAACAATATGGTCGTACAATAGTTGTATAATGTAGAAAATAAGCTGATTATTTTGCCCGATACCTAGTTTAGAGACAGTTGCCGCAAGTTTAATAATTGGAACTATTGTCGCACGCCTAGATTTCTGCAAATATAATTAACAGCAGTATCTAGTTGATAACCCAAAATAATAGATACCCTCAAGCAAATAGTCAAAATAATTATCTTAAGATATTTGTAACCTAATGAGAATAATCTAGGTTTAAATAAACAAAAACTATTCGTAGGACTAATTAATACGTTTTTTAAAACTAAATTACATTTTGGTATGCAAATCAACATTTAGGATATTACACAATCTGCCAAAGAATTAATTCTAATTATTTTAAAATGCTGCAACTAAAATGTAAGATAACTGAATTCAAGTTTATAGAGAGCGATAAGATAAAAACTCATTTGGATTCCATTAAATTTTTAATTACAAAAATAGGTCGATTTAAATTAATTTGCTTTGTGAATGATGCAGACCATAAGTATAGTGCGTAGTTAGGTGACAAATTTAAGTAAGATAAAACACTACCTGTATATGGTAACCTTATCATCAGTATCGGTCGAGGCCATATGCACTTCTGCATACTTTATTTAAGCTGCCACGATTATTTGAATGGACAATTTGTTATCACTAACAATTAGAAAACGGCACGACTACGCATCTTATTGAATCTAAAAAAATCTAGAAATTGATCCCAGCCTAATAAAAAACATGGTTGCTTTTTAACCGATAATTTTTCAATTACTACAATCAATATTCATAAACTGTAACAAATATCATAGAAAACGTTTACAATATTCACTAATTAAAAGGAGAAAAATATATTTTAGTATGATGCAATTGATTTTATATCAAATAAACCTGGAATAATAAATTCAATACAAACCAAAGCAACACGTTTTTTACAGGTTAAAACCAAGATGAAACACATCTGATTGCAACGAATATAACTTTCTACGACGCCACCTATAAGTTAGAATTTGTGAACTAAAAGCGACATTGTCGTGTTTAATTTGAAAATGAGATGTTGTCATTTATTTAAAATTATGGTAAGAAAATAAAGGAAGTAGCAATTTCGTTATTAAACTAACTAAACGTAAAGGAATTGATTTATTACTAAATAAACATTCACATGTAACCTTGAAACGTTAGAAATTTCGAACGAAATAGCCAAAAAATGCTTTATTAAATTGTTTCCCCAGAAATCAAAAATTTTTGGCACCTCTTCGCTTTAATACCGATCGGTGTTTATATTTTTTAGGTACCGTTTTCATAGTTCGCCATTATTTTGCTAAAATATCCAACATATTAGCTTTGATTAAGTTTTTTCCCACAAAAACATCGCGTGTTGCCATCTTTTAGTAGGTAGTGGTGACCTGTGCTGATAACTTAGATCAGTTTCTTCTTTCGACGTTATTTCCATGGATTCTTATCCTTGTTGCCGTTGCGCACAAAGCAATTGTCTACTGTTTTGGTCAATAGCTTTCTCAGATATCACTGTTTTTGGGCACCGCTTGACTTTAATGGCGTTTTGTACTTAAAACTAGGAGCAGTTCTTCTTTGGTGCTATTTATACGGCTTCATGCATCTTCTAACTAAGTCACACGGTACAATATCATTTTGTTGCCACTATTTCATTAAAATAGATACATTTTACTTTGATTAAACTACCCCTTCAAAAATCACCATTTTTAGCACCTCTTTATGGTGATCTGTGTTACATAAATAAACATATTCTTCATTTAAACACCGCTTTGATAGTTTCTATCTTCAGCAATCGAATCAGCGTGCCAAAATTTCGAACAAATCAGCTATATTTTGCTCCGCTTAAGCTATGTCCTTAAAAATCATTATTGTTTGACACCTCTTCATTTTAGTAGTGGTCTGTTTCGATAATTTATGGTGTCCAAAAAATCAGTATACTAGATACCCACTTGCTGCTAAAAGTTCAAAAAAAGCAGCTACATTTTGCTTGGTTAAAAGAGCTCATCAAGAATTACCACTGTTTGGACTTTTTTGCTAACGGTGATCTATTTTAAAAATAAGATCAGTTTCGTGTTTTGACACCATTTTGATGGTCTGCCTTTTGTGAACCAGCCAGAACGCTAAACATCTTTGTTGCTAAAACCTTAGAAAAAGAAGCAACATTTTGCTTGGTTAACATCATCAGGAATTATCACTTTTTAGCCCTTTTTTGCTAATGGTGATCTGTGTCCATAAATAAAAGTAGTTTCTTCCTTTGACACCATTTTGATGGTAGTTTTTATGTTGTGACAAGCCAGGATGATAAACGTCTTCTTGTTGCCAAAATTTCAGAAAAAACAACTTCTTTTTTCTTGGTTAAAATATCTCACTAGGAATTACCACTGATTGGCACTTTTTGCCAATGGTGATCTGTGCTTATAAATAAGATCAGTTTCTTCCTTTGACACCATTTTGATGCTCTTACGCATTTTGTGAACCAGTCAGGAGACTAAAAGCCTTCTTATTGCTAAAATTTCAAGAAAAGCAGCTAGTTTTTTCTTGGTTAAAATAGTTCTCCATGAATTACGACTGTTTGGCACTTTTTTGCTAATGGTGATCTGTGTTTACAAATAAGATAAGTTTCTTCTTTTGAGACCATTTTGATTGTCTTCTGCATTCTGTGAAACACAAAGGATGCTAAACATTTTTTCTAAACTTACAGAAAAAGCAGCTACTTTTTTCTTGGTTAAATTAGCTCACCAAGATTTACGACTGTTTGGCACTTTTTTCCTAATGGTGATCTGTGTTTATAAATAGGATCAGATCCTTCTTTAGACACCACTTTGATGGTCTTTTGCCTTATGTGAACCAGCCAAGACGCTAAACATTTTTGTTGCTAAAACCTCAGAAAAAGAAGGTTAACATCATCAGGAATTATCACTTTTTAGCACTTTTTTGCTAATGGTAATCTGTGTCTTCAAATAAAAGTAGTTTCTTCCTTTGACACCATTTTGATGCTCTTCCGCATTTTGTGAACCAACCAGGAGGCTAAACGTCTTCTTGTTGCTAAAATTTCAAGAGAAGCAGCTACTTTTTTCTTCACCTGGAATTACGACTGCTTTGTACTTATATGCTAATGTGATCTGTGTTTACAAATAAGATCAGTTTCTGCTTTTGAGACCATTTTGATTGTCTTCTGTATTTAGTGAACCAGCCATGATGTTAAACATCTTCTTGTTGCTAAACTTACAGAAAAAGCATCTACTCTTTTCTTGGTTAAAATAGCTCATCATGAATTACCACTGTATGGCACTTTTTGCTAATGGTGATCTGTGTTTATAAATACGCTCAGTTTCTTCTTTCGACATCATTTTGATTGTCTCCTGCTTTCTGTGAACCAGCTAGGACGTTAAACTACTTTTTTTTGCTAGAATTGCAGAAAAAGTAATTTTTCTTGTTTAAAATAACTCACCACGAATTGCCACTGCTTGGTACTTTTTTGCTAATGGTGATCTGTGTTTACAAATAAGATCAGTTTCTTCTTTCGATACCATTTTGATTGTCTTCTACACTTTGTGAACCAGCCATGATGCTAAACACCTTTTTGTTGGTAAACTTACAGAAAAACCAGCTAAAATAGATCACCAGGAATTACCACTGTTTGGCACTTTTTGCTAATGGCGATCCGTGTTTATAAATACGATTAGTTTGTTTTTAGACACCATTTTGATGGTCTTCAGCTTGCTGTGAACTAGCTAGGACGTTAAATTGCTTCTTGTTTCTAGAATTTCAGAAAAAGCAGCTAATTTTTTCTTGGTTAAAATAACTCACCAGGAATTACCACTGTTTGGCCCTTTTTTGCTAATGGTGATCTGTGTTTACAAATAAGATCAGTTTCATCTTCTGACACCATTTTGATGGTCTTCTGCATTCTGTAAACTACCCAGAATAAGCAGCTACATTTTGCTTAGTTAAAAGATCTCTTCAAGAATTACAACTGCTTAGACTTCTTTGTTAACGGTGATCTGTGTTTACAAATAAAATCAGTTTCGTCTTTTGACATGATTTTGATGGTCTGTCTTTTGTGAACTAGCCAGGATGCTAATCGCCTAACCATTGCTAAAATTTCGGATAGTCAGCTACATTTCGTTTGGTTAAAATAACGAAACAAAATTACCACTGTTTATCACTTCTTTGCTAATGAATATCTGTGTTTACAAATAACATCAGTTTCTTCTTTTGACACTATTTTGATAGTCATCTGCCCTATGTGAATCAGCCAGGACGCTAAACAACTTCTTGTGGCTAAAATTTCAGAAAAAGCAGCTACTTTTTTTTGGTTAAAATAGCTCACCAGAAATTATCACCGTTTGGCACTTTCTTGCTAATCGTGATATGGGTTTACAAATAAGACCAGTTTCTTCTTTCGACACCATTTTGATGGTCTACTACCTTCTATGAACCAGCCAGGAAGCTAAACAGCTCTTTGTTGCTAAAGCCTCAGAAAAACCAGCTACATTTAGCTTAGTTAAAGTAGCTCACCAGGAATTATTTTTGTTTGGCTCCGTTTTGCTAATGGTGATTTGTGATTACAAATAAGATCAGTTTCTTTCTTTGACACCATTTGATGGTCTTTTGCTTTTTGCGAATCAGCCAAAACGCTTGGTAAAATTTCGAAAAGACAGCTACATTTCGTTTGGTTAAAATCATTTGGAATTATCACTGTTTACCACTTTTTTGCTAATGTTAATCTGTGTTTACAAATAAGAACAGTTTCTTCTTTCAACACTATTTTGATGGTATTGTGTCTTGTGTGAACTAGTCAGGATGTCAAACACTTCTTTGTTGCTAAAGCGTCAGAAAAAGAAGCTACATTTTGCTTGGTTAAAATCATCCGGAATTATTATTGTTTAGCACTTTTTTACTAATGGTGATCTGTGTTTGCAAATAAGATCAGTTTCTTCTTTCGACACCATGTTGATGGTCTTCTACCTTCTGTGAACCAGCCAGGAAGCTAAACACCTCTTTGCTGCTAAAGCCTCAGAAAAACCAGCTACATTTAGCTTAGTTAAAGTAGCTCACCAGGAATTATTTTTGTTTGGCTCCGTTTTGCTGATGGTGATTTGTGATTACAAATAAGATCAGTTTCTTCCTTTGACACCATTTGATGGTCTCCTGCTTATTGCGAATCAGCCAGAACGATTGGTAAAATTTCGAAAAGGCAGCTACATTTCGTTTGGTTAAAATAGCTCATCAGAAATTACCGCTATTTGGTACTTCTCTGCTAATGGTGAAATGTCTTTACAAATAAAATCAGTTTCTTCATTTGACACCATTTTGATGATTTTCTGTATTCTGTGAACCAGCCAGGACGCTAAATGCCTTCGTGTTATTAAAATTTCAGAAAAAGCAGCTTCATGTTGCCTGGTTAAAATAGCTCATCAAGAATTATCACTGTTTTGACTTCTTTGTTAACGATCTGTGTTTACAAATAAGATCAGTTTCTTCTTTTGACATCATTTTTATGGACACTAAACCCCTTCTTATTACTACAATTTCAAAAAGGCAGCTACATTTTGCTTGGTTAAAATAGCTTATGAGGAATTACCACTGGTTGCGCTTTTTTGCTGATGGTGATCTGTGTTTACAAATAAGTTCAATTTCTTCTTTTGACACGATTTCCTGGTCTTTTGCCTTATGTAAATAAGCCAGGACACTAAATGTCTTCTTGTTGCTAAAATTTC
>JAHWXV010953693.1:0-11041 GCA_024586415.1 Phrixothrix hirtus | reverse complement strand
CTTTGTTCTACCTAATTATCCCGTTTTCCTTCCTTTCAATTTCACCTTCAAGAACAAAGATCTGTCACGCCACTCTACCATCTTAGAAATTTTAAGGTAAGTTCTTGTACTTAAATTTGTTATCATTTCTTACAGTCCACTGATATATAAATTTCGTATGTATTGATGCTTGTGCTTAATGAATATAAGAATCCTACAATTTCTATTGTAAAGCATCTTATATTTATTACTACTCCAAGTAATCAGCGCCAAAAAATTTGGGATGCACAGGTGTTTTTTTGTGTGTACCTGTAACGGTTTCACATAAAGTGTAATCAATGTTAAAAATACCCTCCTTTCTGCAGAATTCACATCTCAAATTTAACCATTGCCACTAAAAGGATTTTTTTAAAAATTGAAGTTAATAGAAATATTTTTAAGATTTTTGATGTTCGATAGCATTATAACAAAGCATTCTTATATAGAGGTAAGTTTGGCTAAATCATTTTATTTCAGTGTCTAGAATATGTGGTAACATTTATACATACATTTTACAGACAACTGTTATAAAAAAACTGTTGTGAATTGAGAATATCAACATTCTAATTTAGTGACAACTTGGTTTCAGGCATATTACTAAATGATAACAATAAAGCATCCTGTTTCATAAAATATACATATTAAGTTATAAAATCTATGAAATGCAATAACATAATAAAAGAGATAATATTGGATAATATTTAAAAAGGAACGAAATGACAAATCCTAAATATAGTAACCAACATATTGTTCATCATAAGACTTTATAGAAATGCCTGGTTTATTTCCAGGCACAACATACCCTTGTTATTCACTTATGAAATATTAATCTCAATTATGAAAAAAATTAATATTATATACATTACCCAGCAGCAACTTGCTGAAGTGCCAATATAACCCAATCAATATTTTTTTCAAAAGGCTTGTTGTTTTTAACATTTTTTAGGTACTGGACTGTAGTCGTCGTTTTATGATTGTCTCTAACATTTTTCCAAGCTTTCATAAGGAAACGGGCTGTTTGTAACAGAAGAACAGTGTTTTCACCTTCATAGGTACACATAGCAGTAACTAAACCATATGTTGCAGGTAAATTGGAAGATGTCATAAATCCATGACCACCACAAGCTAAACGACAAGTTTCCACACCTATAGCTGCATCTGATGTACTTACAGCTTTTAAACAACAAGCAATAGCATGTAGCTAAAATAAATTAAATTTAAAAATAGAAGCATAATTAAGATTCTTATTATACCATCAATTCATTTACTGTTTAAAGTTTAAAAAAGTCAAAATATTTAAATTTAGATAAAATGATATTAAACATTAAGAGATTAATAGTTTAAAAATTCAAAATTATCTGATGTTAAGATATTATGGTATAACATATGATACCAAATTATATTTGTGGAACTAAAAGCTGCTAACATAAAAATAATTATTAAATAGTTGTGAACAAGCCTTTGCAAAACACTAAACAAATCTAAAACATCTTATTATTTTCATTAAGATGACATTAGGATGACAATAATATCGACCTTAATACCTATTTAAAAAAAAAGATAAGATGAGAGATTTTTGTGTGGTGAAATGCCATTTGCTAGAGCATTGGTTTTACTTTTTGTTTTGAAGTGAAACTTAAATTATCATGATAACGATAAACTCTATCGTCCATAAGATGATTAATTACTTGAAATATTTCTTAATGTTAACTATTCAATAATAGTAACTTACAAACTATATTTATAAAACTTGTACAGGTATGTGTTAGTTAACATGTTCATTGCTTGTCACAGATGTGTGACATGAGAACCTTATGGTGGGATGTGCATGGCACGAATCTGATACAACCACATTTGTAACTATATGAGTTTAGGGAGTTCCCAGGGAGAATATTTTTGTATATACTGTATACTCATGGTGTAGTCGTGAGATTATAATACTGTAACAAAACTAGTTAATTGTTTTAAAATGTTTATTTATATTCACTAAAATTACAATTATTTATATTCACTAAATTATTTACATATTTATTTCATAATCCATTAACAGCAAACATTTATGTATTTATGTATATTTATATTTATATCAGTAATGAACAGTACAAGGTTCTAACAAAAACTAACTAAGAGAATTTAATCTGCTGTTTACATAGGAAGATAAATTCTAGAACAATATAAAGAAGATTCCAGAATATTACTCATAATAATAATGTAATAATTTGTAATGCTATAACTCATTGCTGACCTAAGTAATTGACAGATATCGGTTACTGCAATGAGTCATTGTGATTACATCACCTATTTTATTATAAAGAAGACATTCTAGATGATTCTAGAATTTTCCATTTATTGTTTCTAATTTTTGTTACACTGCCCCCTCCTTAAGATTGTTATGTCTCGTAACAGTGACCTTGGACTTTGCACTTGTGATGGTTCTACTTTTGTTGGCGAATGTCGGAATCTGCACTGCGATCCATACTTGTAGCCCTATTTCTTAAAAAAATGGCAGTCCACAGATTTCATCGTTGATAGAGTTTTTTTAAATCCCATAACGCCTTCTTGATAGCGTGGTTTTTGATGGGATAATGCTTTTGTCACAAGGTAGTAAATAAGGATAACCTTTAGACATCCTAGAGATGTTATGTATTGAAAGTGAAGATGCATCTTTGACTGATAATTATATATGTGAGAATGAAGTGGATTCTAAGGATGAGATAGGTATGTATACAAATAACAATTTTATTATCCCACTATTCTTACATGATACTGTTTTTCTCAAGAATGTGTAATTAATATTATTTGTTGTTGTAGACAATGAAACTGCAATTCCCGTGGTACCAATAAGGCCTGCACTGCCAACTGTCACTGTAGTCTGGCAAATTTAAATTCTGATTAGAAGAATTATGAACAACTGCAAATCATACCATTTTCTAAAAGCAGTGAGCTTCTAGTTTTAAAACCAGATCTGAAGCCTATCAGTTATTTTCATAAGATAATTTTGAAAATAGTTGTTGAAGAAACCCATAAATGTGGAGAAGGGGTATTTTCATCTGAAGGCGTAATGGAATCCTCTAGAATTACATGACGGAAATCTTTGATAAATTTAAAATATTTATGTTATTTTCCATTTTTTTGGTGAAAGAATATTTTGAACTCTGAGAAAAACCTTTTCATTATAATTACTTACAAATGATTAATCGTTCATGACAATGCACAGTAGCTTGTAAAGAGAATTATACTAACAAACTGTTATAAACAATAAAATTGCTGTAATAAACCTAAAATTGAATAAATGGATGTTTTAAAACTAGGCCTCAATATATTAAATTTCCCAAAAGTAGTAATATTTAACATTCATGCATAAATGATAAAATGAAGTATATATTTGAAAAATTATTGCCGGATTGTTTTTGTTTGAAAAATATAACAGTTTCTCATTCCTATCGTTACACATGTAAATACACATCAATTATAAAAAAATTTAAGTATACATTTTTGGTGATTAGAGAGTTTGTAGCTAATTCGATACAATAATCATTAGTGTTTTATTAATTTCAAAGATATGAGCAATAATACATTATGTTATGTGAATTCTCTAAAACAATTTGAATATTTGTGTAACCACCGATTGACTTGATAGTTCCTCCAAGCTATATTAGTTTGTTCTTTAGAGTTTGATCTCTTGCATTGTTGTCTAATATTTTTTATAACAGACCACTGACATATTCTACCTGTTCTTATGTTTGTTGAAGGATTTCGCTGTAGCGATAGCAATTATTGCCAATATGATAGCGTTGATTGAAATATTCATAAATATTTGAATCAACGATGATGATAGCTTAACTAATGATTGCTGCGTATATGCAACAATCTGAATAACCTTCAAAACACCAATGATATCATTTTGCATAATATCATATAGCATCATGATAGTTTCTTTACATATTATACTATACTGTCAAGTAATTTTTCCATATAAGTATCACGTAATGCTTATTTTTTATAAGAAACCTATCAAAATAATGGAAAAACACCATGAACTTCTTTGTAATATAATGAAATCAAATGGTGTGGTTATCAAATTAAAATGCTATTAGATAGCGCCAGTACTGTCATATGTTTTGATAGGTGTTTTGAATTGGTGACAACCATCATATCATCAAAACAGTGCTCTGAATTCCTATTGTAAATTAATAAAAGATATGGCACGAATTAGGAGTTCAAACATACATACAGCATCGAGGATTTAATATTTAGTTACATTTTATTTTACCCAAGAAATAAAAAATTATACTCATTTATAAGATATCCAAATATTAATTGAATAATTAAGTAAATATTTGTAAAACATAAAGAAGCAAACCTTTTTAAACTTCAAACAAAAAATAAAAAGATAGTATATTTGTTGAGATTGTATGTATACATACCTCCGGTAATTGATCTAGTTGTCCATGTTCTAATTCAGAATTAACATTGTTATACATTTCCCAAATCCAACTGGCACAATAACGAAATGCGAAGCATGTTGAAATTTGTGGAAATAATTTGTATTGTTGAGTTATATAATCAATTATTTGAGGTTCAGGTTCACTATAATCAATTTATTTACATTTAACTTCTAATATTCACATTATAAATGCACTTACTTAGGTTTTGGCTGTGACTGTCGTCTTACGGAACTGTATCGAATGGCAATAGTTACGGCTTTCTTTAAATACTCAGCTGCATCTTGTACTAATACTACTCTAACAAACATCATTGTGCCATATGTCAATTTAGTGCTTGGGGATTCAACATATGTTCCATTCTATAAAGTATAAGACATGTTTTATTTTTAAAGAAATATAAAAGCAAGTTTTCTATTTACTACATATTATAATAATTTAGAATAAGTTAAACATTTATTATATTAATCTTATTATCTCATTTAATAAAAATAAGAGGATTCATATCTAAACTGCGATATAATTGAAAACATTTTTGGAAAAGAAAATTAGCCAAACATTTAGCACTCTGAAGCTGAACCCGTTTCCATAACAAGATTTATTCTATAAGTAACGTTAATTATTGGTGTGAATATTTGTGGAATTAGTATGATTGTTGTAATAAATTATAAGAATAAAAGTGTATTTTGTGAAGTTTTAATAGTATGGCTGGTACGTTTTATCCCAGATAGCATAGAAAGCATATTTTAAACTTAATGCATGCTTGCGGTAAGAAGTTAGTGAATTTACTGTAAATTTGCTAGTTACTACTTTGAAAACTTGCAGTTGGCACTCTGCAAGCTTACTTTCATTTACCAATGTAGCAAACTCCCAAACATACATACATAAAGGGAATAGAACTGCATATGTGTGACTTAAGCATGTGCACTGCTATATATTATTGGTTTGAGTATATTTGTATTCTGTTGTAATAATTATTAGATAATAATCATTTAATTTGTAAAAATGACAAGAATTTGCAGTCAATTGAGTAATTATATTAATTTTCAACATAGAATGGCAAAAGCTTACATAAATCAACTTGCAGCAAGCATTAAACTTTGCATATAGAGTTTATTGTTTGTTTACTATAACCCTAAAATAGCAGCCTTGTATTCAAGGGGAACATAAGTAAAAAGTAAACTTACGATAAGCTTATATGCTACCTGGGATAGATGTATATTTTTTAATAAAATTATGGACAATAACGCTGAAATAATTAATTTCTTTATATTTTAATAACAAATAATCAAGATTATTTATTTAATGTGTACAATATACATATGCATATTCAATTGACTATAATATCTTATTTGCTACAGATGTTACTCCAATCAGTATAGAAACAATTATCTCTCTAATGCAGCATTTGCTATTGAAATGGTTGCAAGTAATAATACAGTAAATGTAGTAATTATATCACTCATTCCTGACTTTTTGGATGATAATGATTTATATGAAATCATAATTTGTGAGGATATTCCTGGAAGCGTTGAATTATTTTTATCAAAACATGAGGAAGCTAATGAATGGTTCAATAGTTATGAAGAAACTATTGACATATTGTAATAATAGCTTCATAATAACAAACTAGATCACATAAAACATCAAAAGGATTAGAACAAGGAAAATGAATGAAATTATAGACAAACACCAATGGATTAGGACATGTTCGACTTACACTAATCCTAATTTCCTCATTATTACAAATGGAGCATAATTATGCCGAAAGGCCATCATGGAACAAAATCAAGCTTTGAATCTGCATGAAATTTTTGAAAACTTTTTTAACAATTCTGTAATATATCTTAAAGTAAATGAAAGCATAAAATATGCTAATCAAAATATCAAGCATAATTTTCACACAACTAGTGATGAAATTAAGCATTTATTGGAATTTTACTTTTATTCATTTCATAAACTACCTTGAGAAAGAATGTATTAGTGTTTACACCTTGCAGACAACTCTAAAGCAAACCAAAGTATTGATAAAATATTTCACTAATGGATCTTCTAAATGAAATATTCTTGCAATAGGGTATTTTCCTTGAAGACTTGTCTGTTGATGAAGTAATAGAGTAACATTTTGGACATCACCTAGCAAAACAATTTATAAAGTCAAAATTGGTTTGATTTGGCTTCAAGAATTGGATGCTTTGCAATTAAACAGGCTATTGTTATAAAATTAAAACCTAGAGTGGGAAAGATAACTTACATGAAGCTTGTAGATTACCGTTAAGTTGTAAGGCTGCACTTGCACTTCTAAAGGTTGTTCAGTGACCAAATGACCATACAGTGTACTTTGACAATTTTTTCACAAGCTATGATTTACTAAAAAGACTATGATAACAAGGAATCAAGTCACTGGCACATAGGAAAATAGATTGCAAAAACATCCTTTGAAATCTCAACAAGAAATGACAAAGCTGGAAAAAGCAATCAATAATTATCAATTTGTAATATAGCGTACATAGGGCAGTTGCTGTGATTAGATGTGGATAGTGTAACAAGTGCTGGTGTACTCCAGCAGCACTATCAAAAGTTATTATATTATGTGTAGATTTTATAAAATATTTAGATAATCATATCCCAGATGATATGTTTAGCCTTTTTGTGATGGCTGATTACCTACCTACAATCGCAAGTTTTTCAAATAAATTTATATGCACTACAATCTGGGAAGTCATACAAATGGAGTAGTATTAAAGAGATGAAAATGTTTCTAGGTATTAAGTAATTTGTTTTAGTTTTTTAGTTGATCTATCTCATTTAATTAGGTATAAATTTATTGATGATGATCAAGTCACTCCCCAGTAATCATGACTAAGTCAACTTCTGCATATTTACGTGATCATTTTGTTTGTTCAATCATGTCAATAAAAAGGTTCAGTTGACTGTTAGTATATTTTCCTGTAAATAGCAATTCCTAACAACCAACTCACAATGATTCATCACTTGACAAACAAGATTTTCAGAATGCTATTTACCAATAGAAAATTTAGCAATCAATAAACCCTAGATTTTCTGTAAAGATAGGTCAGGTATGAAGCAGTACTTCCCTGAAAAACCTATAAAAAGAGGACTCAAGGTATAGATGAACATTGATAATACTATCTATTGTCTAAAATGCAATATATACACTGGGAAAGGCGAAGAATCTGCAGAAAAAAGGTTGTATTATAAATGACTGTATTGTCTATAAAACAATTGAATTTTATTTTATTTCCTTATGTAACAAACTACCATGAAATATAATATTCCAATTTTATCTAAATTGTTTGTATTGTTGCCTATATAAGGTAAATTGTGCAAAATATTTCTGCTCTGAAAGAGTAAGTGACAAGCATACTTAGATAACAGTCACATTATAGTATTTGAATTGCAATTGCAATTTAAATTATCATTATTAGCTTGATCTAAGTAACCCCCTTTTCAAATTTTTCTTATACCTGTAACAACAAATATTGCTTTATTTTTACAAGTAACCACACTCGTTTAAAATAAAAATCAGACATATGTGATATCATTTCTTTTGATTTAGAGCCATACTGTTATTGTTCTAATCCTACAGAGTGTTTAATTGAGTAATCAAGGATGGATATCCGTGATTTGACAGAGTTTATTAACATGATATTGTTATATGATAAGACTAACAGAAATGGAAGAGAAGCTATTTGTATCTACCACAGCAAATGTCTCACAGATAACACACTATACTATGTTTTCTTAACTTTAACTCGTAATCAACATGTCAGAAAACAGGTTAGTTCACAACAAATATTCCTGTCCGCAACATTCATTATTCATCTAAGTTTATTACAGAGGTCTTAAGTCATGGTTTATTATCGGTAAAATAACAAAAAATGAATTGACTAGTTTTGAACTCTCTTAATAATTAATCAGAATTTTTTCTTAATAATTATATAATAAGAATCAAATTCTGATGCCTAAACATTAAATTTGAAACTAATCAAAACAAAGTATTTTTGAGAAAGTGGTTTTTAGTTCTCATCGAAATCAATTTTGCAATCAAAATGTCTTCTTTGCTGTCAGGCACAGCACACTTCTGCTATCACAATATGGTGCTTCTCTTAACATTTAAAATTGTCTAACAATATTTTCTTACGACTAATTCATAACTTATTTAAATAAAAAAAGAACAAAAAGATTAATCTTACTTCAAGAATTTTATTATTCTTCATGAGCATATTTTTTCTTGGAATGCGCACATTTTGAAATCCTAAAAATCCGTTGTTACCAGTATTCATTCCCAATTTACATCCAATTTCACCAATTTTTATTCCAGGAAGAGGAAGGTGAGTTTCTTCATCTCTTAATTGAACAATAAATGGATGAATTCCATGACACTTTCCTAATGTATACAATTGAGCTAACACTACTGCATAATTAGCAGTGTGACCCACTATAAATTTAGAATAGAACATAATTGTTTAAGAAAAAAATATTTTATCTTACATCCTCCTGGCCACCATTTATATGAAGTTAAAGTTGGACTATTTAATACAAATTCCTTCGTCTTAGAGTCATATGTTGCAGTTGTTTCTAATCCTCTAATAAATGTTCCATGTCCTAATTCAGTCTAAAATTAATGCGATAAAACTTATATATCATAGTATAAAATGAACTAAATTACCTGTGCATAGGTTCCAACAATTTCACAGTTCCATGCTCTTTGTATCCATTCTGCTTGCTGTTCATATGTACCTTGTCCCATTATTGTTGGAATAAACATTACATAGTGCACAGCTAAAGGATTTCCATCTTTTAATATTGCAGAACCCAATTGTCCTCCCAATATTTCCCTGAAAGATTTCAAAATGAAGATTTTAAAACTTATCAAACAAAAATAATTTAAATATTGAAGTGAATATAAAGCATTCATTTTTCTAAATATATATTTAGCATAACTACTATAATAGTAACTATTTAAATAATGATAAATGTTTACTAATTTCCCGAAGAAAATACAAGTAATGATCTTCATAACATACTGTAATTGAACACATGCATAATAAGGCACAACATTTACTGGAATTTTGGCTATCTTTACTTGTAATGATGTATGTATAAGCTTTAATTAAACTAGATTTTAATTATGCCATAGCATAATAATAATAATAATGTGTACAACATCTGATTTAAACACAAGTTATTCATATTTAAACTTGTAAAGAACATGATTTGTAGAGACTGGTTGATCTTGTTGGTATGATGAATAATTAAGGAAAGTGATGAGTCACAAAGTTAATAAGAAGATTAGCATGGTAGTGATCTCGGGAAAAGGTGAACATAGAAGAAGAAATGGGCGAATGTTTATACAAGAATGAGAGTTGAACATTTGCAGGAAGAGCTAACTAGAGTAAAATATGTTGAAGGATAAAAGAGGCAACTGATGGAAAAACAATGTAAATATCAGAATTCAATAAATTATTGAAAAATATTGTGGATGATTGTCTTGGCAAAATATGTGGTAGGATGAAGAATGCTTAGTGGAATAATGATGTAAAGGCAGCTGTGTAGAAAAACAAACAAATAGTGCAGTAAATAATGAGAATAAAAGAGCTAATTTGTACGAGATCTGCAAGAGTAGAAAGTGCAAACCAAAAGAAATTGTTAAAGACAGAAAGAAACTGCAGAGCATTCTTGAAGGAAATAATAACTGTATTGGAAGTGGACAGTGACTGTGAATCAAGGTGTATATAACATTGAGAATAAGGTAATGTTGAATTGGTGCTAGGTCATATAGTATTAGAAAGAGCATTTTGGCAGACTGTATGAAATGAAGTATGATGAAGAATGAATGGTTGACGTGTAAATGTGAATACAATTTGTATGAATGAAGTGTAGAGTACGTTGAAAAATCTGAGAAATGGTAAAGCTGGAAATGAGAAAAAATGAAAAGCTGAAGTACAGGTATCTGTTTCTGGGAGACTGATTATATGAACTTTTCAATATGTGCATTGGGCTGAAAAAAGTACTGGTTAACTGGAAAAATGCTATCACTTTCCTGTATCCTTTTAAAAGCAGTTAGAGGAAGATTCATACACCTTTTAATTAAAAAAAGTAGGCCAGAAGATTATAGTACTTCATAAAAATTGATTTGCAGTTATAGCATAAATTAATAAATTAAGTTCGGTTCTGTTTGCTCTTCATAGTAATTTAATCAAGGCATTGATTAAATAAGTTTGTTTTGTTTTGTTACTTAGCAATATGAGGTCAACAAGATTTGACTGCATGTTGACATTTCTCTCAATTCTGTATTTTAAATTGTTTTAATGTGAAAAACTTTATAATTCCTTAAAGAAAATGATCAATCCTCGTTCCTTAAAAGTGTGATAATCCCATAATAGGGATAGATTTACACCCATTATAGTCTGCGCACAAAGTTATAGAAAGTGCCATTATTGTTATGATAGCATCTTATTTTGTAATTTTTATTTACAATTACATACATATGTATGTATGTATATATATATATATATATATATATATATATATATATATATATTGTAATGAGT
>JAHWXV010953608.1:0-10578 GCA_024586415.1 Phrixothrix hirtus | reverse complement strand
GATTAAAATTAATTAAAATAAACAACTTAAAATCAATCGTCGTAAATAAGGAAACTTTAGCGAATGTAATCTTATCAGTGCATTAATATTTAAATAACACAAAGATATTAAAATTAATAATTGTTTACAAAAATAACAAAGCATATTTATAAGGCACGCCCAAACGTGGGGCTGCAATAACAATTATAAATAATAAAAATCAATTTAAATAAAAATTCAGAGCAATATGTAGCTACATTCTATTTTTATACTATATTATAATTCGACATCATGTATATGATAAAGAAATATATTTATCTATCTATCTATTTCAATAAAACGTTTTAAGCGTACTTTGTATGTTTTATTATTAGGTATAAAAGCGGCGGTTACAAATACTTTGAGGTTAGTATGTAGTTTGGTAACTTTTCGACATCAAGTTGGTAAAGCAAACGTGCTCTCTGTCCATATCTAACTTTGATGACGTAGATGAGAAAAGCGGTAACAAAGATGGTAAACATGGGAAGTTGTTGAGCCACAGTATACGCTCCATCATATCCGGTCCTTCAAATTGCGAGAAAACGAACGTCATGACGCTGCTTATCAACGCGAACGGCTAATATTTAAAAATATCTACATTTTCTCAAAATCGCTTCATCAACCTAAATACCAATTTCTAGAACAAGTATTAAAACCGATAAAAGGTGTAAATTACTTTTCGCTTAATGTAAACGAGGGTATTCTGCCTCCTTAGGATGCTAAGGCCAATTCGGTGTTTATTTTCGATGACATCGCCTGCTCTAAGCAAGATAACATTCAAGCGTATTTTAACATGGGCAGACATAATACGGTAGACTGTTTCTATTTCTATCAGACATATACAAGAATTCCAAAGCATTTAGTTCGTGATAAGGCTAACATGTTAGTGCTATTTAAGCAAGGCGATCTAAATTTAAAGCACGTTTATGAAGATCTCGTTGAGACTAATATACCTCACGACGAATTTAGGGAAATCTGTTCAAAGTGCTGGCGAGACGCTTACGGCTTTTTCAGCATTCATAAAGATTTCGACATAGATATAGAAAAGGTTTCGATCAGTAATCAAAAACTAAAGTAAAAAATGTTTTAATCTTGTATACAGCTTCTTCGTGAACAGATTCACCTACCTGTTAAGTCGTGCAACGGCTCTGTTGTTCAAAGCTGTTCAAAAAAGCTGTTTTCATTAACTGTTACCAAAAGCTAAGCAGTAAATATGGATGCAGAAGAGAAAAAGTTAAAACTAAAATTATTAAAGCTCGTGCTTCCGTAAAACGAAAATATCAAACATTACAGCGAGGAGAACTAAACACCGAGATACTTATAGAAAAAACTTATAAACCTATTATAAAACCTCCATCCACATCCTTACTCATAAAGAATCAACAAGAAATTGCTGCTACTGCTGCTAGTACTCTAACTACTACAAAAGCAACCCGAATACCAAAGTTTTTATTTCCACTAACATTTTCTTCACATTTGCGAGTTAAAGCAGCTCCTTATGATGGCGAGGTTAGATTTCTTCGAGATGTGTCAATAGGCACCATAGACCAATCACTTGCTTCGTCGCCGCTTTAACTCGTACCGATTCGGCAACGTTACTATCTATGTTAGAAGACTCGGGAAGCGCAGAATCCTTCTTTGAACAGTACGCAGAGTTCCCTCATCACTATCTTGAACTTATGATTAGAGATGCCAAGAACATAACTGATACCACATACAGAATTACGTATAATGCTAAGAATGTTAAGTGGAACATCGATAAAGATACTATAGAAATTGTAGGAAACGATCTAATTATTAAAGGACAAATATGAAGGTACGCCTGGCTTATATGAATTGTTGATTATGAAGAATAATATTGAGTATAAATGTTATGAGACGCAATTTTGCCCCCACCGGTCAAATTAGAGGAAATAAGTATCATAACGTAATTAAATCTATATTGAACGAAGGTGAAAGACAAGAAATGTCGGCTGCTGCAGCAGCACACAGAGCAAAAAAGAAACGTTATAGTATTCTAGACGGTGAACTCTATCCTAACAAATCCACCAGAGTACAAGTATTGGGACAGCGTTCACGAATTACTAGCAAATTACAGCTTCTTTGGGCTGAAAAACTTGCAGGTCATACAGGTGACGATAAAGTTATAGTCGCAATTTTAGAAGAGCTAGACGGGGCTAGCTACATATACATGTCTACAAATAGCTTTTTACGTGTAGGTCATCAATAACCTTTAGCTATTTGTTAAAGTAATAATGTATAAACAACAAATTGTAAAGGAGCTGCATAAACCTGCTAGGAGAAACTATCCTCGAAGGCGAACAATAATTAAGAGGCTAGGTGAGTGATTCCAGGCAGATTTGAAGGTTACAAATACATTTTAGTGGTCATTGATTGTTATGCAACATTTTTATGGACTCGCCCGTTAAAATCAAAGACCGGTGAAGATGTTACTAAAGCTATGACATCGATTTTTAAAAATGGTGTGCGGCGTATTCCTCAAAATTTGCAGACTGATAACGTTAAAGAGTTTTACAACGATAAATTTACAAAGTTAATGAAGACCTATAACATCAATTATTATTCAACGTATTCGACGAAGAAAGCTGCAATGGCTGAACGAGTTATTAAAACCATTAAACAAGATTTATATAAAACATTTAGCCTGCTCGGAAGATATCGTTGGATCGATGTGCTGGATGATGTCACCAAAAACTATAACAATCGTAGATATCGCATTATTGAAGTGAAGTCTGCTCATGTCACTTCTAATACGAAACTCGATCACATCTATAATAAATTAAAAGTATTCGGCAGACATAGTTACAAAGTTGGTGGCGTAGAACGAATCAGCAAGTTCAAAAGAGTATTTGAAACAGGATTTACGCCCAATTGGTACACCGCGCTGTTTAAAATTGCTAAATTTCAAATTATAAACCCAGTTACCTATAATCTGGTCGACATGCAAAATCATTCCATTCTGGGAGGCTTCTACGAACAGAAACTCCAGAAGACGGCTCATGATGATGTCTACCTAGTCGAAAAGGTGCTGAAACTCAAAGAAAAGAAGGTTTATATCAAGCCGCTTGGATTTCCAAGACCACCTGGGAAGATGCTTCTGTTTTACTTAATTAAATTAGTATTAAACTTGATATTTATATAATATTTAAATAAATAAAAGAATTATAAATACAAAAGCAATTTTATTTATTTTTATACATATTTATTTTTATACATTCGGATAAGTTTTCACAATTGCAAAAATTGAAAGTTTGATGGTGATGATGAGGAATTTAACAACAATCTAAAATCTTATAGCGTCCATGAGTTAAAATGTCAGTATCTTTGAGTAAATGTCTTTTATCATCGAAGGCGCTTAATCCAGCCTTTCGCTGTTCCAAACTGTAAACTTTATGCGCAAATGACCTAATAGTTCTTTGAACAATTTGTTTTGATGTATGCTCTCTTAAACAGTCTACATAATCTTAATATGTGATCTTATACTTTACAACATTGTACTTTATTTCCTTGCATGTTTTTGATGCATTTCCCTTATCAAATTTATACGAATACATTTTAGAACGAAAGCCAACAAAATGAGTTATGATTTTACCACACAATTCGTCTTTCATTAAATCAGGCACTTTTTTGTTATCAAGGGGAATATTAAACATATTATTTTGAGGATAATCGCTTGTGTCAGACATTTGAATATTAGCATATATCATATCTTTATAAGCATCATTACAATAAAGTTCATACACTAATGTCTGTATCTGTGTACATCAGTTTTACATCGTTGCTATTAAATTTATTAAGCATATATTTATAACGAAAATCATAAACGCAAACTTTTGAAAAATCCAAAATAGCCATACCTATGTAAATTGGTTTATTAAAGCATACATCGGTTTTATTTAATTCTACAGTCATAAAGTTTTCATCAAAAATGATGTGGTTATTGAAATTAGGGCTAGTAATTAGATTTTTGGCTCCGTAACGACCCTCCAACTTATTTGCAAGTTTTACAATTCGATGTTTACGAATATTTTCCATGTTTTTACCGAAAATTGCGTTAGTAATTAGTTTAAATAGATTTTTTTCGAATTCATTCTTAACTGCTTGTCTAAGGTTGGTGTTTAACTCTATATAAGGTTTTAACGGAGGAGATTGTTTCAATTATAGCACTCTGTGTATCTTTGTTAAAAGTAATCCGTTTTGCAAGGCTTGTTACGATAATGAATAATATAGTTTTTCTTTTCGTATAGCGTTACCATCAGTTTAGGCAGTTTAGAATTGGGTGGCACAAAATGTTGAGGAAGGGAGGTAGGTATTTGTGGTTATCATGTAGATGTTCTAGATATTCTAAATCCACTTCTAAAATATATCCTACAGATGAATCGCCCGCTATGTTAATCACGTCAAAATTTACAAAATGTTCCTTTTCCACCCACTTGAAACCACCGTATGGTAGATATTGTGACATTGCCCAACCGTAAAGATTGTTGATAACTAAATACATTAAATGTTTTGATGATTTAGCTGCCTTATAATTTTTATTCGTGTGGTTGTTATTTGCTTCAGAATAACAATTGCTACATTTACTTACACTACCTCTTATTCCCATTTCAATGTATAATAACATATCTGCCTCCTTCAAAATTTGTAATTTGCACTGAGTATACTTTAGCATTCAATCGAAGGTATACTCAGGCAAAGTAAAATTATTTGCAGCGTCGAGTCTGTATGTGGAGTGACAGCTGATGCGAAATTGTTCAAAAACATCGATTAAAAGTAAAATGTCTGTTTTTAGGTATAAATCTGAGCATTCGCCCAAATTAAAAATATTAAATTTATCCCAAATGTTCTGCGCGTGCGTGTAATCCTCTTCTGAAATTTCAGTATCGTTTAGTTTGTTGTAAAACTCGTTACATAATGCTAAACATATCATTTAATTTATTTAGGGAATCAGTATAGTCGTAAGGGAATATGCCTTTACGATGCAATAATTTTATTTGCTCGTTGTTGCAGCAATTACTAAATTATTTGATTAAATTGGGGTAATCATTTAAGTAGGAACCTAACCCATCTAAACTAAAAGCCATAAATTTATATGAATCTATAAAGCGAAATTTCAAGCCTGTATCTTTGTCTGTTACTGTAAACGAGGTATAAATTTCGTTATTTATAGGTAACACGTCAATTTTATTCAATTTTGCTAGATCCTTAATAATAAAATAGGAATCGTAACGAGATAAATTATGGAAAACAATCGGAATTATAAATGAGCCTTTGAAATTTAAATTGCAAGTCTGATCAGCAAAACCGCGGAATTTAGCATTGAAGTGATTGTGATCTCTTACAATTATATCTATGGTTTAAAATATTGTTCGCAAATATGGCA
This sequence comes from Phrixothrix hirtus, assembly GCA_024586415.1. Classification (NCBI taxonomy): domain Eukaryota; kingdom Metazoa; phylum Arthropoda; class Insecta; order Coleoptera; family Phengodidae; genus Phrixothrix; species Phrixothrix hirtus. Next base: position 5,156 of record JAHWXV010953608.1, on the reverse strand, counting down.
GGTTGGTGTAGCGTCTTTTAGCGATACATTAGTATTCATAGGAATAATGTTTTGAAGTTTAGATTAAACAAGCTGCGTTATATGCTGCATCTCGGTTGCAAACCATGTCATATAATCTACACCTCTGTAAGCATTGAAATGTGATAATGAATCGTTATAAGAACACTTTGGGTAATAACCGGTACTAAATGCTGTATGTTTTTGATATTTTTGTGTTACTTTAGTTAGTGGTGTTTTTGTGAATCTTTAAAAGGTTCAAGAATGGATTCAAAATCGGCGTAAATTACAAATGGAGCTTTTATTTTATTTTTATAATTTTAAAATGAACTTCATCGTACTGTGGAAAAGATATCTTGCAACTATTTTATTTTTGGCAGTATTTGCTATGATCATCTAATTTAGTTTGATTAGGAAAATAATTTAAACATCTATCACAAATAAACAACTTATTCGTATGCTTATTCACCTGAGTGGATATTAATTTTGATAAGTGTTTTACCCAAAAATAGTAAAATTTTATTTCTTCACGATCTTCTTCTACACAGTAATCATCATTGTTGCGTTTAAGAAAATATTTATTCTGAATTAAAAGTAAATTTACTTGTCTATTTAATTTATTTTTTGTTAATCGCGTTGGGACAACTTGATATTTTTCATTTTTAATTAATTCTAATGCATAAACGTTTTTGGAAATTTTATTTAACTTTTCAAATTGAACTGTAATGTGGATAAGAAGACGTTCTATCAGAATGTATGCTAGCAGGATATAAAGCTGATGTGACGTCTCAAGCAAAACAGGCCGCATCATAATTTTTGATATTTACACAAGCGTGTTTGTTAGCAATAAATTCCGGTAGTCGAATAAAATACTAACCGTTCCCAATTTCAACTTTGTTTATGTTAACTTCGAGGGCAAGAATTTGTTTCAATCCCCAACCTGAATTTTTTTCTTGAAACCCATCTAATTTATTCAAAGTGTTATCCGTTATGTACTCCATAAACCATTGTTCCAAGTTTGTAGTCGCATCTACTATTTCGGTTTTTGTATTAAAATGTTTTGTTTCAATAATTTCTTGAGTTTCCTCCTCCTCTCCACCCAAAATAGATTGTTTTATACATTCTCCGCTAAACGGAGCATTAATTTTAACCATTCTTATTTTTTTTAAATGTTTTTAACACGTGACTTGAAAAGGAAAACGCATCTTTTAAAAAAGCAGTTGCATCTGTGTTTTAAGTTTAAAATAATGCATGTGCGTACTCAACTATCAAAACACCTGTTTAAATCATCCCACTATGCATAATGACTACGGTTAAGGTTCTTAATTGAATTAAATCCCCGACCTACTGTTTTTTAACTCTGACGTTGTGTAAGTAATATTTGATAGCATTTAATTGCCCCAAATTTGCTAAAAGTTTTCGTTTGCTACCAACGCTTAGCTCAATATTTTTAATAGTTATCAGATTTTGTTGGCGTTCCGCGAATAAAGAACCAAATCTTTTTTTTTAAGTTGCCGCCATGTATTTTATTCTTAGAAACGGCGTTGTTGTCAGGAAAACGGGGAGAGATAAATAAAAAAAGAGATGTAGAAAGATAAATAAATTGGTTGGCGATTCGGTCGGATAAAAACACGATTGACGCGTTTCTTTCACGTCCGTATCGATTAAGAATCTAATCATTCCAGTAAGTATGACAGAGAAACGTAATTGTCAGCGTCTGATAGATTTCGGTGATATTTCAAAATTGGTACGAATTCGTCGAGTAGTTAGTATAATAAGTTCGGTCGTGTGTTAGCTCTGTGTTAAAGAAAACGTTCGGTGTGTTTAAGGACTCAGCATAGTGTAAAATCTTGGAAGACCCGACCTAAAAGATGGAATGGCGTATCTCTGGGGATTTACCAGCGCGTTTCACGCTGTAGCTATTTTGTTGAACGAGTGAAGTTCTTGCGTAGGTGCGGGAACCCATAAATCATCACGACGGGCCATTTTGGGTAATTCAACGAACCAAACTAAGGTACCCTTTGTTGTTGTTTTCTGGCTTCGTTACTGTTGGCCTTCGAAAGGCGTAAGCACCAAAAAAGTCACCGATGACCGTTGAGAAGTCAAATTTAGGCTACGTCCCGGCGCCAGTCCTTTTTTTGCGAACTTAAACCTTCCCACGTGATGTGAGATCACTAATACATATCTTCTGTTAAGATCGTGGACGCATATGTGCGTTGACGGTGTTTAAATATAGATTAACCCTAATTTTAGTGTCAGTAGTTTAGAGTAGTTCTTCCCGTATCTCTTGAATAAGGCCAAATTCAAGGGTCGGAGAAGTTATTCTGTAACCTTTTTGTAACCTGTTGTTTGTGTGTATATTCAATAATCCCTTGTCGTTGTCATTTAATTAGACTTTTATTTCTGGTAGTAGAATAAGCTAATTGATAATATCTAACATTTCAGAGGATATGTACTAATTAAGGTCCCCCTGAAGACCGTGATCAAAATTGACACTAACCCCTTTACAGAAAGGCAATCCCGAGACAATTAACAAAAGGCCAAGGGAACTGCTTCTAGCTATTCCGAGAATAGTTCCATACCTTGAGCGGCCATTTGGAATAGTGGCACCCTCTTTCCCTTCCTATACCTCGATTTTTGCTAGAGCGCTGATGGTGCTGGTGTAATTCTTCGGGACCCACCCTCCTTCGTCGAGCTAGCGGCCACGTCGTTGAGCGTAACGCCAAAAGCGCTCGTAACATAGTTTTACAAATCAATCTCGAATTTTCCTTTAAATGCTTAAGCCAAGTTAGGATAGTTTTATGAGAACGCGCTGATTTGTTGAATATTTTAAACGCATCTCTAAACTTATAAATAATTTCTGTACTCACTCGAACAATTTCAAGACCTTCTGCTATTGTTAAACTACTCATCTTTAATCAATTTGTTAGGGAAATTAAAAATAACAATGATGACCTGCAGTGATGATTGAATAGATGATTAAAACGGATGTTTCATCTTTTGAGCTAAAAAAAAATGCTTAAATTAGAAAACATTTACTTTTTGTAACTAGCTATCTGTACTTACTTGAATATAATGTAGAAATTATTTTAAAATTATTTCAGCGTCAGCTGCATTGTTTGATAACTCGCCTGTAAATTTTCTCTTGTAAATAATTACTTTGAAAAATAAAAGCTAAAACAATACCTTTAATTGCATTGGTCATTCGTTTTGGAAGATAGGTAAAACAGTTTTCCAGCTCAACCCTACTCGACTTCCTAGATTTTGTTTGTACAATTTGAATGTTTTTTTATTGAATAAGGCACACGCTTTTCCAGCTCCTTAATGTTAATGAATTTCTTCAACCCTGACGTTTTATTTATATTATTAAGATTCATATCTACAATAGCATAAAAAATATTGTAATTAATTGAAAATACAAATGTGAAACTTACTTGAACTTTCAAAAATAATACGATTATTAGCACAAGAAACTGTTACAAACTGTTAGACAAGCACACATGTTCTGTATAATATAATAAGGAGTACGTCATGTGAATAGTAGCGGTAGTAGTGGTAAACTGAGGCTTTTGCTTTTCAAGTTAAAAATTATGTATGCATGTGATTTTAGATAAATTAAAACAATAAATAATTATTTCATTTTTAAAAATTACCACAAGATTAGAACTTCCAGGCTCATGTATGTTTCCTATAGATAACTTTCCTTAACAGGATATAACGTCCGTAGATAATAATATTTTTAATTTGAAATAGGATATATGGTTCCATTGATAATAACAATGTACAAACATCTCAATTAACTTTTAAAAATTATATTTTTATTAAAAATAGCATAGCAATTTTGTAAAATATTTCTAAATTATATTATTGCACTTAAGTAAAAAACATAAATACTTATATATGAATATTTTTTAATTTTCCTTTTATACAATTATTATTATACATATTTAAAATAATAATTTTTACAAGAGTCCATTGACTTTTATTAAATTACTTTTGAAACTTGGCTGGGGCATAAGTGACGTCATTTTTAACAAATTCTTAAGTTTGAAATTAGTAATTATTTTTGTTAGGGATTTTTTCTCTTAAGTTAAAATTTGAATATTTTAGCGTCATAAATGTAGCATTTAAATAAATACTTAAAATAAATTTAGATACTAATTGTTACAATCCGCCTGGTTTTTTATTAAATTATTTTTGAATTCTAGCAGGGCATATGTAACGTCATTTTTAACCTGATAAATTCTTAAGTTTGTAATTAGTAATTATTTTTGTTAGAGATTTTTTCTCTTTAGTTAAAATTTGAATATTTTAGCGCCATAAATCTAATATTTAAATAAATATTTAGAACAACAAAACTACATCGCTACAGTCATAGGTGGCATATGCGTTCAATTTTTACTTATCAAAGCCTCAAACGCGATAACTACATTGATACATCCATATGTGGCGTATATGTTCACTTTTTATGATTTATGAAAGCCTCAAACCCCGATAATTACATCGCTACACTCATAGGTGGCGTATGCGTTCACTTTTTATAATATATAAATTGAGGTCCCAACTAGGACTACACCCCCCTTTCTTATATCTAGGGCTATACCCCACTCCAACATCTGGCATTGTGTCCCTAGCAACTCTGGCAGCCATCTTGGGGCCCACTTGCGGTTGAGAATCAACTTTGTTATACTACTTAGGCATGTCGTACAAAGAGAAGTCACAAGTGTTCTCTCAGATTTTCATTATACTTTCACATTTAAAATATTAGATGTAAATGGTTAGCAATTCAATAATAACAAAAACACCCTTAAGTGTCTGCTATAAATCAACATGTGATACTGAAATTTGGAAATGATATTTAACACTAGGGTCATTTCATTACCACATCGCAAATAGGTTCTATCCAGCAACTACAATATTTTAAATTTGTTTATTATAACAATGTAATGAAATATAAAATTGTTATTTATTTAAACTGAAGAAGAAAATGCTATAAATAATAAATATTTAACTAACCTATTTTTGTTTCATTGTATTAATAAATCGGAAAAGCTCTATATAAAATTGTGGTACACGAGAATTGTGAATTCAATAAATATGTTTCTAATTTTACTTGGTTGTGTCGCAGGTTGAAATTTTTACCAGTCTGTCTGTAAAAA
>JAHWXV010953574.1:0-16835 GCA_024586415.1 Phrixothrix hirtus | reverse complement strand
TTAGAGGATGTAAGAACTTCAGATGTTATTATTTACGTGCAACAATGACAAAAAAAGCTAAAAAAAGGTACAAAGTGTACTACAAGGCTATCTTAGAGATGTCACGGAACCTGAATTCAAGGCGACTTTAAATTCTATAAAATAACATTATTGAAAACTACAAAAGTTAGCCAGGTACCTTTTTAGTCACATAAGGGTTAAATGGCTGACGAAACAGAATAATAACGCTGCTTAATGGCGCTAGAATTGGGTTTGATAGAATGTTTAATTATTACATAGCTTAATGTATCCTATCTGAATTTGATGAAGAATGTTTTTCAATTAATGACTTTAGTAAAGAACAATGATCAAAACGTAAATCGGAACGAGCTAACAGATAAACGGTAATTTTGATCTCCAAATGTTCTGCATCAGAAAAGTGAAATTCGCCTTTAAATTAGTCCGGAAAGGTAGCAATAGTTTTCCAAAAATCTATGCCCAAAATAAATGAATGCGGAATATCTGGTACTACTAAAACCTCAAGTGTTACAGTTTTATTACATAAAGAGTACCTACAATTTTTAGTAAATCGCCATTTGCCATGTTGCAGTGAATATTGCGGGTTTTATTTAGTTTTAGATTTAACGGAGAAAGTTTTTACCAACCTTGAGTGCTGAGAATTGTGCGATTGGCGCCGGAATCTAAAATTCCAGGTATCTGAAAACTTAAAATGTCGATAGTCACATAGATAGGATGATCATCTTTTAATTGTTCAATGGCGAAATTTAAAATTGCTGAGTATTTTGCAAATTTTTCGGAACGATTGTCTAAAATTTTTTGTACGTATAAGGTCGAATTTGGAAATACACGAGATGCGTACCGACCCTTTATCTCCTCGCGAGATAGTTTTGTAACTGTTATTGCTGGAACACTTAGGATAATGATTAATGGTATGCTCCATTTTACCACAACGACAATAAATTCTAACACGTCGTTGTCTACAATGTATGCTCTGGGCATCCAGTGTCAATTCCAGCATTTCAAGTTAATACTTAATTTAGAAAATCTTTTGATGATTGCTCTACGTCACTTGCCGACAATGTGAAAGCAGATTTTATGACATTAATTTCGGTAGAAACGTCAACGTAAGCCAAATTAGGTCCCAATTCTGATTTCGTACGTGAAGGCGGAACAAAATTATTTACTGTATCACGCGTAACTTCAATTTTTCTACATAAATTAATTATTCGGAAATTGATGAAACGGTAATTAATCCCAACTGCGTTTGATAAAAGGGTAGAATATTTTCACAAGAAATCGATAATTGTTTCTCCACTATTAATTTAATTTCCAATCACGCAAACAGATCACGCATCGTCGCTACTTAAAAACCAATCGACGCATTTTGGCCTTGTGTGCGAGATTTGACTTCGTCTAGTAATTTTTCGTCATAATTAGTAGGTAAAGGTACTCCTTTAAATTCCTGACTAGAGTTTGCCAATTGTATATGTCGTTTTTAATCGAACGGTACTAAATCAACCCTTTGTCTTCGAATAAATCTGCCACTTGTTGGAACAACTCGCTATCGTAAATATTTCGAGGTACTTAAAACTTCGACACACGCTCTAAAAAACTATTAAGAAAGAAAATTTGACAATCCATTTCACTACGGGGGTTATTTTTTAAACAAATGTTCAAACGTGGTTGCTAAGACAGAAGCCTTATTTTGTGGAACCTCAAATTCTTTAGCAGAATTTGCCGGTACAAGATTTGTTGATTCTTTAATTTCTGCACAACTTAAGTCTGAAACGTCTTCATTGTCTAAGACAAAGTTTGAAAAACTAGAAGCCATCCCACACTTGACAATTACAATGGAAAGTTTCGATAAAAATTAATTTTTGATCTTAATTTCTGAATTAGTTTTTGGGATTGAATTATATACACGGCCTAATGAATGTGCTCTTAGGGTTTCGATGTTTTTAAATCGTTCTTGAGAACGGTTTTCATCAATTGCTTTAGGTAAACTTTCCAAGGTTGTTAAATCGCCGTGAAGTGTATTAATATGATCCTCAAAATTAAAAGGATAGTTTCGAACTAAGGGTACAGGTGTTTTTTGTTAATACGGAACGTAATTGTTTCCTTAAAGTCATTAATGACCGTTCTGTAAAAAATTACTAATGGATAGCTGTTAATTTACCTGGTGTTTGTTCAAATATGATATATGGATTTCAAACTTAGAAATTAATTAAAAAAACACACTTAATAAACAACTATAAATTAAAAAATGCGAAAAAACTTATTTCCAGTACGTTGTATTACTGTACAATTGTATAACTAAAAAAGCAGGGAATGTTAGTCTGTACGTGTTTACTTCAAACAGGTCACGTTCACACGCCCACACTCATACAACGAAGTTTTCTACCATAGCCATGACATGAAGGTTTTATAATTTTTGTTTTTCTAACTATGCTGTGAATACATACATTAACAGATTTAATTCGTGAGTCAGACTCTTGAAAGTTGTACTTTTAATAAAAGAGAGCACCGTAGGCGCCAAAATTTTATAACGAGCTGAAACGCGTCTTGCGCCCCAGTGGTTGTTAAAGATCTTAATTTTCCTGAATTAGCCAATCGCAACGATCACCACAGTGGAGGCAGAGGGGATCCTACGTCCATGATGAAATTAATTTGGTAAAAATTCAGGAATGATTTGCGAATATCAAAAATCGAGATTTATGAGCGCCAATTTACCTTAATTGTTTTAACGATTAGAACTTCGAAAATGGGACGGTTAAGTATACTATTACTAAACCGGAAAGATGTGTAACGTGTACCTGAAATTGAGTACAAAAAGCCTCTACTGTTTGACATTAATTATTTGTTTCACCTTAAAAAGCCATTTTGTTTCAGGAAATTCAGTTACACGTTAATGATGTTTATTTTTCCTAATTATTTAATATAACGTTTCTTGTGAACACCCCGTATACATGTTTAAATTTACTATTTTTAACTAATAACAAAACACCCGTGTCAAGTTTTTGCATTCGCTTCCTTCAGTTATTTATAATTAATAGAAAGCTGATTCATTTCTTGGTTTATAAACAAGAACAAACAGCTGACTAAGTATACATTATTTTATAAAAAATTCGAACAGGTTAAGTACGAACCGTATAATTGATAATCTTTGTTTGGTTGAAATAATGACATACCGAATACAGATTATTTTTATCAATCTTAAACATTCGTGTTTTATCACGTGGACAAAAAATATATGGCTTTAATTATTTATTTCCCACTTAACGATAATTAAATTCATAGTTTGAAGAATAGTTTCAAATCCGCTGTTTATTTAGTAATCCATACATGCAAATTAATCCATGTGTTGCTTTCAGATAAGCTCGTAATTCATTTTACTTGTTTTGTGAAGGAATTAATTATTTAAAGATAACTTGGGTAACAATTAATGTACCTTAAGGTAATTATGTTAATTTTTCAAATTACGTAACAAAGCACATAGTTTAAAATTTATGCACATGGAAAACCGTATAAATACCCCTAAGAAATTCTAATTTATACAGTCTTTTCTTACCCTTCAACGAGGAAGGTTATGACCAAGACCTTTGAGAACGCTCTTCAAGCGAAAATCCGAATTACATTATATTAGAAAAGTCTTTCCCTTCCTTCGTATGAAGAAGGTCCTGAACAAGAGTTTTGAGACAGCTCTTCCGAGTATACTCTGTTAACTGAATTATAATAATTACTTTGGTAAAGAAATTAGCTATTGTATGAGGATGTAAGATACATCATTCTGTAGGGCGTTAACAGAGGAAATATATTAAATTAGGTTTATGGCCAGTGAACTTACCGAATTAAAAAATAATTAATTGAATTCATTTCTCCAGAACCATTTTACAACGAATTATCCCGAATTGGATACCTTAACCAGCTGACGCTCAAATATTTATCGAAATATTCTTTTAATTCAAATATTTGTAAGTAACTAAGTTCGGCTCTTAACGTTTGCCTTACCTGAATACGCTTCACTTGTTGTAAAAGGCGTCGGGCTGACATTTTCCCTAAAATTAAAGTAGCTTTGCTATTTTCGTCTGTATACCAATCAATATCTTCCCCGAGAAAGGCGATTCCCTAATCCCAGACAATTAATCCTAAAGATGTTAATATCCGAACAACCAGCACTGTAATTTCAACATAATTAAATACAAAAGCGTTTAACAAGAACTATATGCTTTCGTAAACATTTGTCTTAACAGCCATTTTTTAAACATAAACAGCTGGGTCGATGTCAACGATCTTTGAATAACTGGAATTACTGCATACATACGGCCTCTAGCAAATAGACTAATGTACGCATTTCTTTACAGTAATAGTTCATATTAAAACTTTCATGAAAATTTGAATAGAACATGTACAAGAACTAGTTTGGTATAAATAAATCTTTATTTATAGCTTTAAAATTGTAAATACATACAAATAGTAAATGTACAAAAATTATAATTCGGATTTTTATATATGTTTGGTCACAAATAAACATAATGAAAATGATTCGGCATTAACTGTTTAACAAAACATAAAATTAAAGTTTCTGCAAGGCAATAATTAAACTTATATGAATATAAGGTTTACATCGCAGTATAAATTTCATAGAAAAGTGTTTATTTAAAATACTCTGAATAACAATTAATACTCGAAAAGTAAATATAACAAGTTTGCACAATTTAAATGCATTTTTAAGCGTATTCGTAAACAAAACCGAACTTCAGTTAATAAACAAGTATAAATATACAACTTAGGTTACAAATAAAATGAGCACCCTCTGAAATATAACCCATTCCTTTTCAATAACCCTTTCTATATATATTCCCACATCCTCCGTTACTTAATGTCAATTTAGTTTTAGATAAATACAACTTTTATTGAATTTATGCAACCGATACGTTACAATTTGAAACAACCAGTACCAGTACCTATATATCTTGCAAACCCGGACCCGCATTTCGACCTTAGAACATACCCGTAGCATTGGACGGAGCCTTTGTATGGCAATAGAGCAGGATTGCATGCAAAGATCTAGTCGTTACAGATGTACTGTTATGATGAAATGCTTACGAGTTAATTACTTAGAGTACCCCACCGGACAGGCCCTTCAATTTAGTTTGAGTTAGACTTACAACAAAATCATGTTTTATTTACTTATGTCTAACGTTTTCCTATAAGAAAATTACATTCACTACCACTAAAGTTATTTATAACGCTAAAATAATACGATCATCTGCTTTAAACAAGTGACCTATAATGAAAACAACATAAAATGGCACAGACAGTAAAAGAACATTTAAACAATCAACTACTTAACTAGTAAAATTGCAAAATCGGGGGTTTTATTTCTAAAACTATCCTAATTAATAATAAGAATATACTGGCTCCGTCTAACCTTGGCCTTAGTTCACTGTAATTACCTAAACCTCATACAACAAGAACAAAACTGTCTATGTGTTACTTGGTTGAACTAGGTCTACTAGGGGATTATTGCTACGCTACAAGAAAGGAGGGTTGATTATCTGCTTCGATGGAGGAGTTCAGTGACTTGCTGTACGGAACAAAATGATCGAAGGAATGTCAATTACTTGAGATCTCTGTGGTCTATAACTTCAAACAAATTGTGCTGCCAATTTTTGCGAATTCTATTGTAACTTGTGTATTGCCTCATACGAATGAGACAGGTAATCGATGCAGACCCCAAATACGATTCACCTTTAGCGATAGTAGACCAAATTTTCTAAATCGGCCTCAAATAAATAACCATAAAAGAGGGTAACTCGTCTTTTAGTTTCTCAAACTTCAATTTGGCGCGCACGCCAAATTATGTTGCTTCCTTTCGTCACGTTTGGGACTCTACTGCCTCTTAATTCAAACGTTCAAAGGGGGCAAGGGAGGTCGGTGGTTAACGTTTAGTTTTGAAAGCATAAATACTCTCATGGGAAATCTGATAAATTTTTAAAGCGTGAACGGGGATTCTTGAATGTTAATAATTATTGTTAAACATTGATAGCAACCTTTAAAATGCTTGTTTATAATTCTAGATAAAAGAATGGCATTGATAGGTTACCACTTAAGTTTTGTTATGAATTTATATATTTACATATATATATATATACTTATACTGGGTGTTACGGAACGTTCACTCCAGCTAATAACTCCGTTATGACAAGAGTAAAAACTTTGATCCTTGGAGGTTATGCATTTGTCGTAAGAAAGTTTACATCTGTAAATAAAAGTCTATGTTTTGATGTTTAACTTCGGTGCTGTCAATTATCAATTTGAAAAGTCAAATATAACACCCTGTATATCTTCATGTCAATAAAAAACCTGTTCTATTTACAATTCTGAATGAAAAAATTTTAAAAAACACACTTTAGAAAATGAAACTGTCTGTTGTACAAAAAAACATAGTCTTGTTGGAGTGTTCGTTTATTAAATTTGACAGTCAATAGAAATTGTTCGATCGAATTATTTATGAGGCATTAAGCTGCAAAATGCCAATGTTATTTATGTGTATCAGATGTTAGCGTGTTGTTAATTTATGGTGAATGCCACAAAAATAGGAGAGAGTCTTAAATTTCGTGGAGAGAACGATTTCTGAATCGTACTGCTCCAGCCCACACAACCTTTGCCAAAATCGAACACAAATTGCGGAGCGGTATTTTTCCTAATGTCAAAAAGCAAATAGTTCGTCAACGAAATTTATGAAGTGAAGATAACTCAATAGATATTTTGACATACTTGGGGATCAATCCCCATGCTTCCATCCGTCATGTTTCAGCAGCAATTAATATTAGCAAGATACCAATATAAAGAGCATTGAAAGACCGTCAGTACCACCCAATCAGGATCAACCTTGTACAAGGTCTTACGCCTGAAGATCCTCAGATACAGTTACAATGAACAACAGAAATTCTAGTCAAAATTCATGATAATCCTTTTATTTTAAATAACATTCTGTGGAGTGGTGAAGGAAGAAGAGTCATGTGGTAGCAACAAGATGGTGATTCACCTCACCACAAACAAGAGGTAACGAAATATCTAGGCTGCGTCTACCCAGACCACTGGATCGGAACATTTGGATCCGTACATTGTCCTACATGGTCACCGAATCTTACCCTATGGACTTCTTTCTTTGGGGTTATCTTAAAGAACTTGTATACACTACTCCGCCTGTTAATTTAGTAGACCTGCACAACAAAATTATTCGAGCTTGTGATAGAGTAACGCCGTAAATGCTAACTGCAGCATGCACAGGAATTTTATTACATAGACTTGTGACATGTGTAGCACGAAATGGATAACAGTTTGAACACGCGCTATAGCTATTTTTTTTTGTGTATAGATTTCACGTTTTTTGTTTTACGTATTCCTTTTCTTTGGTTATTTGTATTTAAAATATCTTAAGTTTGATATCGTCGCATTACAAATGAAACATGCTTTTTATTGAAATGACAATACATAGGGTGTTGTATTTAACGTTTCAAATTGGACATTGACAGCAAAGAACTTAAACGTCAAAACATAGAATTTTGTGTACAGATTTAAACTCCCTTACGACTCATACATAAGCTCCCAAAATAGATATGTTTGCTCTTCTCATAACAGAGTTATTAGCTGAAGCGAACGTTCTGGAGCACAGCCATTTCTTCACATTATTAAATGGAAACTAAACAAAACTGCACCATGACTCGCCCGCGACATGTCTTCTCTACTACTGCTTCTTGCAACACGACATCACATATCATTGATACACGTATTATTTCAACCTATACTTTTAATATATGACCGTCCTTGTAATTAAAGATAGCGATCTAAACAAAAATAAACCACTTATAGGCAAATTCAGTCTTCGGGCTACGTTTTGTAATGAAACCCATTTTTCGTGGAGTGCAATTATTTGTCCTCTAACTTCTAAAGCTTAATTCAGTTGACCAGGTAGAGGAGGCTTTCCAAATTTTATTTTTGGACTACATTTCTAAAAGGCCAATAACAAACACAAGAATTTGACTCATCCAAAAGGAAAGTTATATACAGAAAAAGCTACTATTTGCAAATATCCTTCCAATTGTAAGAAATGGAATATATGTATCGAAACAATATCTGTAGGTTGCAAATATGTATGTAATAGGTGGTGTTGGATAGCATTATCCCGAGGGGTTTTAGTTTGGAAGCGACAATACCTTTGAATACACTATGTGGTGACTACAGGTTCGCAAAGATGTGGATATTATTTTTCCCAATACTTATAATAAACTCATTATTCTAAACAATAGCATTCACTGAAAGATTGCATTACCTTATATAACCAACAGAACAACGTTTTCTATCCACTTACGGCCGGTTTCATAATACGATCTGTCAAAGCCCTTTAGTTAAAGTCACTTTATGCTAAAGTCGACTTTAAATATGTTTTAAAGAAAATGCTTTCAGTTGAAGTCAAATTTGTGTTCCGTTTTAAATTGCCAGCATTTAAATATATCGTTTCAAGGTTACAGCTTCGTAAAATTAAGTAGTATCTTGTGGATCAGCTGCGTAATAAAACCTAAAAGTAATTTGCATGATGGCAAAATCAAATAAAAAAAATAGAGGCGCTAATTTTACGAAGAAGAGGTCTTCAAAGAGCGAGATATAGTTGAATGTAAAATTAAAATGAAATGTAATGTTACGTTGAATTTTTTCCAATAATGATTGTATAATTGGTTTGGTTAGTCGGAATCTATCAAAACTTCAGAGCAGTTATATTCTTCAAAACAATCTGTCCTTTTTTGATAAACTTTAACTATTCACACAACAATTTCTTCTTCATTATCTGATTATGAGCTAGAACTTGTATTTAAAATAATATTGTTCGTATTAATCAATATTAATTAATATACAGTCAAATGAACACGTAAATAATTAGTTTATAGAATGAGGTTGTACTGCCGTCAAACATAAAGTCGACTTTAACGATTTAAAGCTGTAAAATGTGCACTTCTACTTTAGGTAACATTAAAGTCGACTTTTGTTTTAAAATAGAATTATGAAACCGCTTTTAAAGTTAGTCAGCTTTAATATTTAAAGTCAAATTTAATTTTATTATGAAACCGGTCGTAGTCACGTAATCATATACAAAACTGTGTGCATGTGACTAAACCCGTAATATATAATTTGAAGTATTTAGAAATAGCAAAAGCTTTTATTAGTGTCAAGTAGTTATTCAAAAAGGAAATTGTTACCAATTGTAAAACATCTGCACACTTAAAGTCGTTCATAAACTTGGAAGATTTATTTCTAACTAACCGTAAATATTTACGTTTCCCACGATACACAACTATTACGTAGATATCGCTTTTTTTGGGACAGTACTTTTAATATTATGATTTATATAGTGACACAATATTGCATGACATATGAATTTGTACATAATATATGTAAGTATGTATGCATTGCGGATCCGGCCGTCTTGTCCAGTACGTGAACGTCAAATTTACGGCTAGCCGTCTTGTCGGTGAGCCCGTTAAAGCTATATACGCGATGCGTGCAAATGATATCATATTTGGAAAAAAGAGTTTGACAAAACTTAAAAAACAATACAAAGAATAATCAAAATTAATATTTAATAAATGCGTTTAAAACTGTGATCGTCCGTCCGCGTTTATCAAATACCATTTCCATAAACATAAGATTGCTATTTAAAAGCAATGGATGATATCATAGCATTTCAATGGTATGCCAAAAAATGTAGCACTTGCCTAAAAGATGTATTAATTCCAAAAAAAAATTTCCTGTTCAACCGCTCAATTTTCTATTTAATAATTCTATAGTTACATGTATATAAAAAATGTAACCTTGGAAGTTACTTAGCTTTAAATGAAGTTATCTCAAATCTATTCATAATAAAGATCCGCCTCAATGATTTAAGCACTAGAAAGGATACAGTAATGCAACAAATTGATTCATTTCAAAGTTATCTAAAGTTTAAGAACAACAATAAATCCAAATTTATTTATTAAATTTTTACAGAACTCCAAAATTCAGTAATTCTTCTATACCTTTTGCAAACCATTTAAGAATGTGAAAGCTGATAAGTAGTATTCATTACTTTTTACGTAATAAATTTGGGATTTATATTACATAACTGAATGTTTATATTTAAGCAAGTAAAATGGGTTTATCGCGTTATTCATATGGAATTGGTGTTATCCGGAACTGTTTAGCCTTTATATACCCCTACGCTTTCATTTTTTGATTTAGAGTTTTTCGCACGGTTGCATATTGTCGGGCCTGTCGTGATTCATGTTAGATTTTCCACGTTGTCTCTTTTTAAGTATACCGCCTAGGTTTTTGTAATTGACGTTACTGATGGTTTCCAAGCTGTTGGCAATCTTGGAGTGTCATCCCTCGTGTTTAAATTGTTAGGCTGTTTCCCTATTTCGACAGCTTCTCGTATTATCTTTCTCGTAGTGTGTTCAATGTTTTTGAGCATTTTGGTGTTGTTGAAATCAATTGTATGGGATGTTTTTACATGGTGGGCTAGCGAATATGCTTTCCGTGTTTTTTCTAGGCCAAACAGTGCCGGATAACACCAGTTAGATACGCATAATGCAATCTAGAAGTAATAGATCTTAATAATAGCAGATGGAAATTTAACTAGATGTTATCACCAGACGAACGGTTCTCATCAAAAGCAACAGATAATTACGTGGGAGCAATCTCGGAATCCCAATCCACATTTTGTTCAACCTCTTATGATCATCTTCCTGAAAAAGCAATTTAATGAAAATGGTGCAATTTATGCAACTCATGGAACAAGTATCAACTGCCAAAGATTACTGTGTTTATGTATTTAGTTAAAAGGTCGTTCTCAAAAAGCTGTTCTCTTTGTTTCAACTTGGTGAGGCTACAGCTTTTAAAATATAGATAGCGGGATAGAAATTGGCTAAGAAAATCTTTGTATATTTATATGTAATATCTACAGTTAGAATTTAAGACATCCCGTATACACCTTTTGGCTAGTTTATATCGAAATAAACTTGTTAAAAACAATTTAATAAATACGCAATATTATTTAGATAGGAACTCAAAGATTACTACTACTGGTGTTGAAACAGCACTTTTTGTTTGTTAAATTTTTGGAAAAAGGGTTATGCCTTTATTAGACTAAAAGAATATTGATGTTTTTAAGCGCAATGAAAATTAATAGAATTTCACAACCTATGGACAGTTACTGCTAAGATACTTTGTTTTAAAACTTTATTATAATTTTGTTTGTCAAAACAATGATTTAACATTAACCATCTATCACTGGATTATTATTTTTAATAACTTATTTATTTATAGTTTATAATAATATTTGCTTTAATAAAACGAACTCTTAATCACAATGTCTGGTTTTATTCCTAATAGAACACGAGGCATTAGGAAGGTATAGAAGCGACTGCTAAAGACGACTAAAGAATAAAATATAGTCACACTAGATTATTAAGTAAGTAAACTTAAGGCAAAAATTTAATTAAAGCATAATAAAATTGATAAAACAAATTGAAAGAAAAGTGAAAAACTACATAATTATGAAATGTTTTAAATCATTTTTTAATCTTTCATGGCATGCTTGACTATAAAATTTCGAAAACCATTGATTCTAACAGGTTAGGTGTTATTAATTATTGTTTTGGCGATATCTCCGGAACGACATCGATTTAAGTCTTTAACATTTTTTGTTCAAAATATAATGTCATTTACGATTATGATATATTAATTGAGTAGTTCGATTTAAAATGTCCAAGAAAAGTGATAAAAACTACCATTTATTCAAATAGCGACCCCTAACGGTGGCGGCACATATAATTGTATCATGGTTACCTATCTACTGTAATTAGAAAACTATCCTCTTTCTAATGACACCACGATTACCGAATTCAGTTAAGTTAGATGTAAGTTATAGCCAACTTATTCCGAAGGCATTGTCCCTCTCTTCCAGACTTTATTTACGTCTTACGGCGAAAAGTCTTTTGCAGAAGAGATGCAGAATTTTAGCAGCAATGCGACGGTAATATTTATTTGATAATTTATATTGGCTAATTTTCTAGAAAAATACTGTTTTTAAATGCCCATAGCAGCTACACCCACAGGCGATAGAATAAGGAACTTAAAAAACTATTTCCAGCAATTTCTATTGCCCACTTTCCTTATTAAAATTTTTTCTAAAAGCTCTACGTCTATTAGTTCATAAGATATGATACCTCCTTACGCTTAGTGGGACATCCGGTATATGTATATATATATATATATGAACTCAATATTTATTAGTACTAACAATAATGGTTCTAAAGCGGTTATTGTCGTTAAATACAATTATACCAAAGTTTACAGTTGTATACCCATCTGTTATATTGAACGTGATTTCATCAGAAGATTGTTGCATGCTGAAAATAATACAAACTCTAACCAACAATTACTAAAATATAAAGGCATTCTCTCAAATCGAAGCATGCAGAATTTGTGTTTCGATAATTTGTTTCCAGTTGAAGTAGAGAGCTTTACAGGTCAGTAAAATTTACTCCTAATGAGTTTCACCATTTACTAAATTTGCTCAGAACTAAATTAACCCTGTAGACTTCTATAATTAAATAAGCAAATAAACCTTCTAGCTTCTATACATTTACATTAAATCCTTGATAAAGGTAATTGGAAATAAATTGCTATAAAAGGTATACATATCCAATTCTATATTTAGAAAATGTCACAGTGATATAACATAAGGTTTAAAGGATAGACCGTATATTATAAATTAATGAATAAACAATAATGACTGTATTGCCAGAAAATATGGCATAAAAAATAAGTATGAAATATTTTCCCTTATATACATATACTTAAAAACAAATATTAGTTAATAAACCAAAATTTTAAGAAACAGAATAGAACTTATTCCGGTGTTTTTATAGTATCCTGTAAAATAAAAAAATTTGCGTTATAATTTTATATTTTACATTCTACACAATTTTCATGAAATCATCAAGATTTTTAAGCTCATTATCTCATTATTACCTGAAGGTTTACCTCCTATTAAACGATATGTCGATGTGGCAGTGAATTCATTGGTTTTTAGAAATACTAATAGCTTTTAATACGAATTTCAGTTTTATTGTGGACACTTGACCAAAATAGAACAAATATAGAACAGAAAAATTTTGATACCTGTTGGGTATATTAGCTGCTGTCCTTCATTGCACAAATGTAGAGTGACTTACAATTAGAGAAGAAAATATATACAATGTGTCCCAGATTAAGTGGGATTGCATGGGTAACTTTCTTATTATCGAAGATAGCGATTTAGTTAACTAGACATTATTTTGCAGCTTTAATTTTTGATTTTAAGTCCGTTTGAAAAAATTCAAAATGTCTAGCACGTCAGAAGTTATTTAAAAAATAAGAAAAAGTTTCATTCTCTTGTTTGTCAAATATCTTCGTAAGTATAAGAGATACAAACAAAAATGCAATATAAAAGTCGCTGTTTTAGACAATACCAATTTAGATTTGATGTCAAACGAAAATTCAAGATGACTGCTTTTACGGTACTCGTATCAACTTCCTTAAGTTAAAAGGGTGCTATATTGAAATTTTATGTTACTAAATAGAATTTTTTATTCTCTTTTCAACGATATAAGATAAATTATGATTGAATAAAAAATACCAGTAAAATAAATTATTTTTAACATTTTAGTCGAGTAAGATTACACGGATAGAAATAAAAAGAAGCAAAATTTACTTAATAAACAAAAGCTAACCTTAATAATTACACTAAATGCTCAAAATGACAGCTATTGTTAGCTAAACATAGTTGACATCGTTTGACAATACTTTGAGTTAGTATTTTACGTAATGTATTTCGACTAATACTAGCATACGCTCCTAACATTGTTTCGCGCAGCTCGTCAACATTACTGTAGCTATATTTACCACCATATATTTTGTTCTTTAACGTACCGCACAAAAAAAGTTTAGAGGCGTTAGATCAGCTGATCTGGCTGGCCATTACACATTAGTATTGGTGGAAATTACTATATTGTTAAAACGATCACTTAAATAATCTATTACGTTACTTGAATTGTGGGCTGGGCAACCATCTTGTTGGTACCTTGACTCAATCCTGTCTGCTAAAGGTAGTTCATTCATGTACTCTTCTAACGATATTTGTAGAATTTCTAAATAACGTTGAGCAGATAAAATGCTATTGAGGACAACGGGTCCAATTAAATAACTCTTCATTATGCCGCAAACTACATTAAATCCGAATTAAACTTGGCTTCGACGTGGAACTACAACATGAGGATTGTCCTGTGACCAGTGGTATTCATTGTGTCGATTAAATATTCCCCAGTTCGAAAAGTGAGACTCATTTGTCCATATTATTCGACTGGTAAAACTATTATTTTCAGTACTCTTGCAAATAAGTCACATACAAGATGTTGTTTCGCGATCATAATCTTCTGACCGCAAAGTTTTGGCAATACGAAACTTGTAGGGGTGCAACTTATGCCTTCTTAAAATTTTCGATGCTTTTGATTTAGATAAACCAACCTATGCTTTTATTTCTCGAGGAGAAATGCCTGGGTTAACCGTGACACAAGTCATTGTTATTAACTCAAGACATACTCACTTAGATTAACAAGGTAATCTCACGATGTTTTGTGGTTGAAATACATAATATATATTGAAAAACATGTTACTAACAAAAAGTATTACAGAAATTACATAATAAAAGTTTTCTAAAATAAATTTCAACTAATTTTATTTGTGTCCATGTAAGCGTACGCGACTAAAACGTCAAAGCAATTAATTTTACTGGCATTTTTTATTCAACCTTGTTATCTTATATCGTTGAAAAGAGAATAAAAATTATATTCAAGAGCACAAAATTATAAAATGGAGCCCATTTAACTTAAGGACGTTGATACGAGTACCGTAAAAGCAGTCGTCTTGAATTTTTGTTCGATATGAAATTTAAATTGGCATTGCCCAAAACACTGACTTTCCTATTATATTTTTATTCGGATCTCTTATATTTACGAAGATATTTGATATACAAAAAAATTACACTTTTTCGTTTTTTTTTAATAACTTCTGACGTGTTCGACATTTTTAATTTTTTCAAAAGGATGTGAAATAAGAAATTAAAGAAGAAAAATATTGTTTATTTAACTAAATCTCTATCTTCAATAATTAGAAAGTTACCCATGCAATCCCATCCAATCTGTTATCTATTGAGATGCTTATCTCTCAGAGTACACATATATATTCGTCGAAGCATTTTTGATAACGAACCGGCATTAAATCAAAACCTTTGTATATGCTAATAAACGCACTTATCCTTCCAACACTCCGAATAGAATTCGCGAAACGTTTGAAGCGGTATGTCCGTACTGACGTGTTCAGAATTTTCTCATTATAAAGTATAGAAATTTTTATTTTGCAGTTACATCTTGGAAAACGTGACTCCTAAAAGAATCAACTGGTAGGCGGGGCCCTTATTGGACGGGAACCTTTGCATTCTTCCTAACAATAGCAAGAAGGTGAGTGCAGAATTTTTTCACTAAAGGTATTCCCAAATTTCTATTTATAGACAGCGCCAGCGCCGTCTAAGACCGACATGTAATGACGCACACTATTTTATATGAGTTTCAAAAACTTAAAACTACTACAGTGAAGACAATAGACAAGATTTTAAAATTTCGTCAAAGTCGCAATATTTGTCATTTTTGTCAAATGGCACATTGAGCGTGGGTGCCTTATAAATACCCGCCTGCCCTTCTCGTGTTGCTATTAGTTTTAAGAAAAATAAAAAATTCCAGAATTAGTGCGTTTTATTATTAATTGCATTAAACTTTACTACCTAACTCTGGAAAAGGACGGCAACGAATGGATTTCATTGAAATTAATGTAGGTAATGGTCACTGATAAAGATAAGGAAAAGTATCAGCAATTGAACAAATGACAATCTCTTGAAAAGCGAGGCTAATAAAAATTTCTGCCTAAAAGGTAAATTGACGGCTGTAACACTTTTGATCAAAACCACTACAAATGCGGTCTGCGAGGAATTTTAAAAGTTTTATTCAGTTTAAGGCTATTTGAATATTAATTAATAGAGATTTTTCCAATATCTCTTTTAAATTTTTCCAAATTATTTTAGGATTATTCTTATTGATTTGAAGAATGTAGCGCATGTATGCTTTTCTCTTAAATGTTTATGGTTTCAGTTACGAGCTGTGTACTTGTACCAATTTCACTCAGTTTTATGTTGTTTTTGCCAGCTAGATAAAAATAAATTGAAGATGTGTTACAAATGTTTTCCTTTAATCTTGTTTTTGCCATCAAAGTGTTTAAAAGCATACCTGAAAAGTAATTTATGGACTAATTAACCTATAGGTTTTTTTTGTTATTATTTATAACTTAGCTGTGTAATAGATTTCAGCGTTTTATTAGGTGTTTCCTTACATCTTAGTGCCAGAGAAATGGACTTTTTAATGTTTGTTTTATTTAGATAATCATGTGGTTACGATTTTTATCTTAACCGATGCCATCAGAAAGTAATATTGGATCAACCATTGTAATCTGAATTTTTGTGAGGTATTTAATTTTAATATTTGTGACATGATGTTTTTTGTTAGCTACTTAAGAAAGAGTTGTAATTCCTAACCTGGAAAATAAGATTAGTAATATGTTTTTAGGTTATCGCATTTACTGTCATTTGTTTATAGATAAGATGTGGGAAATGCAATAGTTCAGTTGTATTTTGGTTTTAGTATAAA